>VYZX01004990.1:60966-75284 GCA_013401335.1 Brachypteracias leptosomus | reverse complement strand
TATAGACATACAGTAGATTTAGATAAACAGTAAAAAAGGTAGCTTATTTTACTGTATATCTCAATAATTTTATAACAAATATTTATTTATATTGGCTATAAACATATGTAAATACTAGATACATAATATAAATATATATATATCACATATGAGCATTTTATAATAAACAATTACTTATATGAATAATTTATAAATTAACATTTTTCAAAAATATGTCATCTTACACGTATTGTCTGGTCATCAGATGATGTCAGAAATAAAGATCCTTCTGGTGAAAATGCCACACAGTGAACCCAGCTCATGTGTCCCCTGCAATATGCTACTTTTGATAAAGATTTAATATTCCAAAGCTACAATAAAAATATGAAAGNACTTACCTCAACAGAACAGTGAGACAAAGCAACTGCTACTAATTCATCGCCAGGACAAAAGTCACAGTATTGGATTGTACTGTGATGACTTATGACAACTTGTGATAACAAATCACATGTTCTAACATCAAAAAGCTGTGAACACATAATTACAACAGTTAGCACCCAGTTTAACTGACTTCACTATAGGCAAACANAAATTAAATCAGCAGTCTCTTTGCTATAATTTTAAAAGATGATGTGTGTGGGGGAGTGAAAAACAAAGGAGAATAAGAAAAAATCATTCACAGTATAAAGAAATACAAATTGAACTTGACCATGTAGGTCACAAAACAACAAAAAAACCCAAGCAACAAAAAACACCAACCCTAAACCTGATACTTGGGTAGGCTTACTCTAGCCATGCTAGTCCTAAAGTTATTCTAGCTGTTTCATTCCTTTCTAGTGAATTGCCAAATTCTGTAGCAGCATACGGAAGAAGAGAGAGGGTTTGGTTTGGTTTGAGCTAAGCAATACTCCTGAGAGCGACAACAGCAACTTTAAATAAATTTAGCAGACTAGTCTTTTTATACAAATGTGAATTCTATTGTCCAAAATGAACATATAACTTTAAAACATTATCTCCTAACTGATATTTTACATTTCAGAAGGGAATGAAAATTAACAAGAACGAAGCACACTGAAAGCCTGCTAAAATAGCTGCATTTGTTTTACCTTTGCATACAAGAAATTATGACAAATGCAATATTTTCTCTTACAAGTAGTCTTCTCTGGTATACTGCAGCAATCACTTACCTCAACAGAACAGTGAGACAAAGCAACTGCTACTAATTCATCGCCAGGACAAAAGTCACAGTATTGGATTGTACTGTGATGACTTATGACAACTTGTGATAACAAATCACATGTTCTAACATCAAAAAGCTGTGAACACATAATTACAACAGTTAGCACCCAGTTTAACTGACTTCACTATAGGCAAACAGCTTACATGCTCAACAATGTACATTCCTGAATTTAGAAGGCATTTCTCTCAGTTAAGTTTTTTTCCCACATATTTTTATTTTACACACACTTAAAACTCTGCACCTTATATCTGAAATGGCCTGGAATTTTATCTTTAATCAGAATTTCTACACTGTAATATACTACCTCCAGAAAATTATTAAAGTAAGGTACTCACCAAAAGCTTATTTTTGGCTACCACCAAAATCATGTCACCATTTCTGGACCAAGAGCAACATTTTACTAAAACCTCCACATCATCTGGTTGCTCATCTTCATTTTTGAAGAAATCTTTTATCTCGATACTTTTCATTACATTTCCTGAGCGCGCTTCCCAAAGCTGCAATAAAAAGCAAAGGAAATACATAAAAGCTCTTTTTAACAATGTGGATACAGAAAACAACAGGGCAGAGAACTCCCAATCACTTCTAAGAAAGAGAGTCAGTGGTAGAACAGAAAAAAGCCTCCGCTACCTTCCCTGGTCAAGAATTAGCATTAAAATATTCAAAAGCCCAGATGGCTTAGACAAAAAACCACAAACCCAAAAATAACACACCAAAAAAAGAGAATTACACAGTAGAAGAACCTGCTTCCTGTTCTTCTCTCATATCATTCCAGCAACAATCCTGTCTCAACTTCTACTTAAAAAATAACACCTGCTGTGCAACTCTTAAAAGTCCACTCACTATGAGAAATCTGGTATACATCTAACTTTGCACCTTAATTTCATTGAGGGACCTGACAAAAATCTACTGAATATTTTTGTTCCCTCCACCACAATTTTCTTCTAAATGACAACAGCTACAGCAACCCTTCTTTTTAGAAACTCTATAGAAAGATAACAGTGTTTTCAGAATTGCAGTTCTGAAATAGCATAGTTCTGCTGCAACCAAAGGCAACAGAAATAATACTTACATTCTTAGGAAAAGCACATAATTCTCTCAATTGTCTTCTAGTACATACATGAAAAATGGCACAGAGAAATTGCTTTTAATTTTTATGTCTATTGATGATTCATTTTCAGAGATGACAGAAATTTCAATTAACCTAAAAACATATTACTTTTTTTTAAGAACTATTTTCACCCCTCCCTTATGTTTTCTTAACAGAGCACATTAGAGGAAAAATTAAAAGATAGTTAAAGGATTCAGAATGAGGCTGGAAAGGTTTTATTTACAACTAGACACCCAACTTTTTATTCCTGGTACTGGATAAGCAATTTCAAAATCTTGCATTAAAAATGGGACAAATAATCAACTGTTTCAGGATGTAATTAATTACAGCTGACTATGCAGACACAGAGTTTTCTTACGCATATTTTGCATTTTATATATATATAAAAAAATCTATCATCAAAACAAACAGTTGATTTTAAAATACATTCTGTACCTTTACAGTTCCATCTGTTGAGCAGCTGGCAACACATTCATCATTTGGTGAAAATCTACAGTGATTGACGGAATTTTCATGACCTATCATTGTATTTCTACAACGGTTTTCCTTCAAAACCCAAAGCTGCATGAGAAATAAACATATAAATATCATTATATTCATTAATTACTCAAAGACAGATTGTTCGTGCTCTTCTCTAAATCACATACTCAAAAGGCAATCAAAATCTCTATTTTTTTCTTAGTATTACCCATATGCTCACAGACTTGATGCTATACCCTCAGCTACCTCAAAATTTACTTTCATCTGCTAACATGCATTAAAACTATTAACATCAAAATTACATAGAACTAGTTAATACTTTCTGTACAGTGTAAACAAGGCCCTTGAACAGAACAATGTTACTGGAAGTTTCCTCAGTCTGAGAAAGAAGCTTCCTCTTGCCTCTTTCCCTTTCAACTTTGAAGTTCAGAATGATGCAGTTTACACATAATAACAAAAATGAACTCTCCCAGGTTAGTCTTGGACAGTCTGAATATCATCCTTGCCACATCCATACTAACAAAATTAAAAGAACACTCCGTATGTTTTTTTGTTTACGGCTCCTCCTCCCCATCCCTCTCACACACACTGTTTTTCAAGCCTATAGCCCACACCTCCTTTCTCCATTTCCAGATTTCTTCCCCTTCTCCTAGATAAAAAAAGATCATGCACTTGAATATTCAAGTGAGAGCTCAAAGTAAGAACAGTCATTTGTACAGTGTTGTCTGAAAAAAATCTCATCCTTCTGATTATTGCGCATACTTCAGTTCTGTTATTCGTTACTCATGGAAGTTTCAAACACTGCTTGAAATCTTAACAACATTTACAAGCATAAACATTTTAAACAAGTCCCTTCTAAATCTACCTCTCCCAAGATGCCAGTCTCAGACAGCAAATGCATCTCCTGACACATCCAGAAGGTCAGCACAAAAGTCTCTTCTTTCCACCTTGACATCAGATAGCAACTGTATTTTACCTCCAGTCTACACAAGCTCTTGCAAGAACTTTTCAGATGAGACTCCACATTACAATTAGAACACCTCACATCCTGCTAGCTGCAGCTGCAAGTGACAGTTGTCCCCCCAGCTAACAATCTTGCAAGCTGGGACTAGACAGCAAGGAGCGCTACTCCCTACTCTTGCACTGGAACTGGGCAATTGAGCCACAACAGGGAATTAAACAAGCAGAAAACCAAATCCCAACAAACAGAGGTTTTTGACAAGTTGGCTCCTTGCAGAATACCACTGCAGAGTGAGATGAGCACATGCACTGCAACAAAGGCAAGAACATGCAGCCAGGGCATCTTCAGTACCAGCTAAGCTTATGATTTGCTTAGCTGTACTGTGAAATTGCACTCTGGACTGTCACAGCTTAGGTCCTACTTGATTATTCTGGTTTCCCCTTCCCTCGGATCCAGACTTCAGTTGCCCAGTTTCTGCTCTTTCTGCACATACATAGCTGCCTCCTAACCTGAACAGCACTAGCTGGTTAACCTGACAAATTACTCTTATTTTGTTGGTGTTCGCCTTTGTTTATTTACTGTGCTCAAAGTAATCAAAAAATGTACCTGTTATACTTCCATAATTTTTTTTTATCTTTCAGCATCCTGGTTTTTTACACTACTAACGCTTTCAATCATAAATTTCTGCCTTCAATTTCCTTATGGTGCTTTTAATCAGGTATTTCACTCCCATACTCTCTCATTCCCATGCCATCCTCTAAAAATCTTGCCAAATCCTCACATTCGTGCCCTACCAATAGAGGGCTTTCCCATTCTCCTTCCTTCTGTTTGGCCTTGTTGAAATCTGATTACAGAGCTGTAGGCAGTACTCTTAATCTGTTACCATTTCTCTTCTACCAGGCTCATAAAAAACCCTTTACAGTGTTTGGAGATATTTATACATTAATAATTGTACTGTTATGGTAAGTAGCATGAGAATAATCTCAACCTTTTCCACTTACTTTGATGAAAGTGTCATTTGAGCAGGTGGCTAAAAGGTACTGACCACTTCTGTTATTGAACTGGCAGCAATTGACCTGCTCAGAGTGTTCTTCATATACAGACTTACACTGGCCTGTTCTTGAATTCCAGATCTAAGCAGAATTGAAGAATGGAAAAGACTTTTAAAGTACTTCATTAAATAAAAAAATAAATCTGTAAATTATGCTGAAATGCAGATAAATCCCTAAAACATTTTTAATAACACCTCAAAAATGTTTTCAGGATAAAGGGATTGCATCTATATTTGCAATTAGAAACCAGAAGTTATGAGTTATAATCCAGATTATAATTTGATAAATACTGGAATTTCACCAAAGTTTTGCAACAATACTGAGGAATTAAAAATTCTAAATAATTCACATGTAACAGTTGGGGAAGAAAACAAAAAAGAATTATAGGTACATTCTTCTCATGTTATAGATGGGATTGGACTCACGTTATGTTCTACTTTAAAAGAAACATCTGATAATATAAGCAAAACAGGTGGTAATTCTGCAAGCATGATGTCCACGTTAACCATCTTTTATGTTGTGTAATAAGTGGGACTTTTCTGTTTGTCAAGTAGGGAATTATCCACATAAGATTTAAGACAGTTAAAAAAATTCTTTGTCTAAGAATCTGCTCCATCTAAATTGGTTAAAACTGAAATGAGAATTACTAATTTGAAAAAACTTGTCTGCTTTCCATTTTCTTACCTTCACTTTCTTATCAGCTGAACAAGTTGCTACAAATTCGCCATCGGCAGAGAAAGCACAACAAAGTATTTCATCATCATGGGCACTTATCTCCAGAAGTCTCTCTCCACTTTCAGCTTTAAACACCTGAAATAATAAACAATAAAATCTTGCAGCTTGCATAATTTTAAAACAGAAATTTATTTTCTCTCAAATAGCTCTCTTGATATAATTTCTTCATAAAATTGGTTTACTTTTGAAAGTATTTCTAATTCCAGGGAAATTAGCATAATAATTATTAAAATATTTAATTTGAGCTTCAATTTTGTAAGGAAGATAGAAATGTTAGGGAGAAAAATAGTGAAACTTAAAGAAGAAGACTTCTGTATTCAATGTGCGTTTCATTAACAACAACTTCTACCTTCACTCTAAATCCATGTCCTTTCTCAGTAATTTTTAATACTAACTGCAAAACACCGTACCTATTAACCAAATCTAAACTATACTNAGTAAGAATTTCAGCAGCCATTGATGATTTGGGGAACAACCAAGAAAAAAAAACAGTGAAAGTTTGCACAGTATGACACAAGTCTCAGCCTTGAGCTAGTCATGGGCAATGAAAGGACAGCTGGGGAAAAGTGTCACATTAATCAACTTCACAAAATCTTGGGATTTATTTTTTAAATTAGTGGGAGTGGGAAGGGGGGAGAATCAAGTCTTCCTTTGCTCCTTAGGTTACATGCCCTTAATTATTAAAACAAATCACAAGATGTTCTTTACAGTAGCATTGGATACCACAATTGTGAAGTCCCCATCTTTTCCTTTTTCATTGAATGGAAATGTCAACGACAACAAAATGACTGGTATTTGTTCAAATAAAAACAAATACTGAAGTAAATCTACATTTACAGTATTCTGCAGAATATCTGCTCTTAATTTAGCAATCATTTTTTTATTTTACAGAAACAGTAGAAGTAGCCTTGAAACTGAAAAGCTTAGGCCACTATTAGAAAAAAATATTAAGTTCAAAGTTAAACAATGAAAACAAGATTATTACTAATTTTCCTTTTACTTCTTCAACAAAAGTTTAGTTTAAATTAAATCACGATCCACAGATTTTACTTTTTTTGGGTAGAAAATGAAGAGGAAAATAAGCAATCTGGAGTCTCAATAATGAGGCCATTAAGTACAGAAGCCCAGCATGTTAACTTCAGCACAGCATAAAATGAGTGCATCCACCAGGCACCTCCTTACATGAATGCCATGATCATAACATTGTAGAAGCCAGCAAATAAAATAAATAAATAAAAACACAAACCCAACACATTAAGTAGCTAAATGAACAGCAACTAAGCACCACTAATATTACTGAGTATTCAACTTATTAAGCACCCAAAACAATACCAAAGGCTTGCAGAAAAGTTGTTCTTTTCCCTTACCTTTGGCTGTCTGGAATATGGATACTTTACCAGGTTACTGGCTGGCTGACTGCTAGTTTTCTTGAGAGCTGGCTGGCTCCCCTCCAGGCAGACTGCTGGCAAATTTGTATTAGTCACTTTCCTCTCTGTTCCCTAATCCACCTCCTAAGCACTTTGGGCCCATGTAGTGGGTCTGTTNTGGGAGTGATAGAGGGACTAGGGGTGGGCACCGGGCACCCAGCCAAGGTAAACCCACCACAGCCCATTTCCGATCTAATGCTGTCCTCAACTTCAGGGATTCGTTTTCTCCCCAGATTTATTTCTTTTGCATAAGACAATTTACCAAGTAAGCACCAAAGCAGCATAATGTCCATTACCATCCCACAGAAATAGTGAAGCTGTAACTGTTTCTCAGTTCTGTAGAAGGTCTACTGTGACTGGAGATAACATTTTTGCAAGCAAATATTAAAACATGCTGGAGTGCATTACTCAGGCTGTGAGCTTTTCTGTGTCATTAGAAGGGTATAAACCCTGAAATCACACAGTTTAGCTTTCAAACTAGAAGATAATGCTTCCTATTCTAAACACGCAACTTGATGTTTATAATAATACATCCTTTTCAATCATTTGTCTCCAATATGTTCTGGAGCCCTAATATCTCCACAGAACAGCAAAAGAGAAGTAACAGGACTGTTAACAAATGTTATCAAAATTGTATACAATATCTCTTTTCACTCATGCATTGGTATCTTACCTGAAGTGTTTTATCAGCTCCACATGATGCTATTCTTTGCATATCCTTAGAAAAGCAGGCATGGTAAACTGCATCTTTATGTGGACGAACAACCAGATGATAGAGGTTTTTCAAGGATTTTTTATTTCTACAGGGTAAAACAGGTGATTTTAGATAAGCAGGATTTCCCAGTGCCTTTCTATTATTAAAAAATACCTGTAGAAAGATGTTATTTTTTCACACATCTTGAGCAGCAAATATTATAACATATAAACCAACCAGCCCACTATACCTTACCTCTCAGCCTTTATGCTGAAGTTATAAGGGAAAAAAATTCAAGCATTCACTCATTTTTTATTGCCCTGCAATAGTTACAGCTTAGAGATCAAGAAAGATAAGATATGCACAAGAAACAAACATGCTACTTTACTGGAAAAGCCACTGCACCCCAAGACAGAGGCTTCCTAATGACATTTTTATGATCTGATATGTGCTATTTCCAAATAACAATTTCTTCCTGAGAATTCTTGTTCTCCTGCAGGTTCCTTTTCAAACTTATTCAAAAACATCTGCAAATTTGTTTAGATCTTAATAAATTTACATAATTTTCACAGCAATGACTTAATTCTTATCACTAGACATTTAGATAAAATCTCTATTACTGAATTTCAATCAGTGATTAAATACAGGTTCTAAAACAACTTAGAAGACTCTTGCCCAACATTAGCAAAAACTTAAGAATTGGTAACAAACATAATCATCCTGTTTAGCCAGATCTTAATACAGAAAGCTGTCACTGTAGTATGATTTTGGTGATGAATAGATTGTAACAAGATTATTTTTTTCTAGTCAAAATGAATCAATGTACTTCCATTTTTTTATCATTACCAGTTTCAATCTTCAGGCTTAGCATTTAAATAATGAGTAAAACATCTCAAAGTAGTTGCACTGTAGAAAGAAAGCAATTTTTCACCACAAAACATTGACTCATCTAAGTCAACTTTTTTTTTCTTTCATATTTTAATAAAGCCAAAAAGGCTGGTCAAGAGAAGAGTGTATTCATCTACATATCCCACAAACTATTTTCAGAATCTTGCCCTAGAATGGGAGTTTCTGTTCTGTTGATTTCAGTGCAGTGATGGTCTTCAACATGAGTCTCCCACAACCAAGATGAAAGCTCTGAACTACCTGGAGATAGACTTTTCTGAATTGTGAAATTTCAAAGCGGTTTTTTTTTCTTAGAATTCTGTTAGCTGTGCAAAATGAAATAATCAAACATTCAAAAAGAAGATCTGAATTTAAGTATGCCTGGATTAACCTGCCTGCTTATTACCATCATTACCCAACAGAATCATTCTGTTTTGTAACCACCAAGTACTGCAGATAACAAAACAGAAACATTGAACAGAAGAATCTAACAGAGATAACATAGTCAGATGACTACTGGACTATGCTGGAAAAACATTTAGATATGTATACTTTTTTCCTTAAACAACTTTCAAAAATTATGAATACAGCAAAAAATTATTTAAATAAGAGTAATTTCAGGATTGGGTAGATATTACAAAGCATTTTAGTATTTCCCATCTCACTACTTTCAAAAACTTTGCAAGTTAACACAAATGCTCTCCTGTTTAAAGTGTACATTTTACCAGAAAACCTAAAACTATACTGTAACAAACCCATACTCGCACTACAATCTGTGGCCTTACATAAACAGAGTTCCCATCCTGCCACAAGTTTTTAAAAATTATTTCACTTTCTTTCCCCAGAAAAAACCACACAGTTCCTAAAAATGTCCTTATATAAGCCATACACTGCATTTGGTTGCAAATTACATGATTTCCTTGGATCAAGGGATCTGCATATGGACTGCAGCTACTTACATCCATTCTAAATAAAATGTTCCAGTTTCTTGTTGAGCATGTAGCTTGGCTTGTTGATAGACCTCGGATGTCTCTGGCTGGCAAAGGCCGAGCTGTATAATGTCAGGAAACGGCTGCCGTCCAAGAAGGTGCCCATTTAAAGACAGAAATTCCTGGAAGTTCTCACGTACTGTGCTATCCTATGTACAGAGCAGATAATATTTGTAACATAGAAAGTGGATTTATTTCCTAAGAGCCTTTTTCTTTTTTAATTTTCTATACAACCAATATTGTCACAGAAACACTTAGTTCTACTTTTTTATTTAGTTCTATTAGCAAGTAAATATGATAGACTGAAATATTTCATTCTCCTATTCAGTAAAGCATATTTTCCTTATTTTTCAAATAAAGGATATTGGCAACAGTAATTTACCCAATAAGCAGTCAGAAAGACTTTTCCAAGTGGAAAACAAAATTTTACACCTCTTCAAAGTACCACATATACCCACCATTAGGTTGCTCATCTTAGTTATTGGGTTGCACAGCCAATTACTTAGGCACATTATCGAAGTTACAATTAAAACTGAAAATGAACTTTTGTTTTTCTCTCCCCCAAGTTAGTTTAAGTTAGTATTGTTTTTGTTTCATTTTTTTAAGCTTTCTACATATCTCCCATATATACATACATCCAACACAATGGAATTACAAAATAGAAAAATATATTTGGAACAGACTGATCATTTACCTTTTAGTATCATACCTTTTGATCCAAGATTGAACTGTATTCTACATATTCATGAATCAGATGAGCAGGCCCTACCAATTCTGTTTTAGCTTTAATCCAGTCTAAAGAAAACATAAGATCACGAAGTTCCTACAAAAAATATAAATTTATGTTCAGAGTATAAGTTTCACAATCGAACTTACTTCAGGGGAAAAAGAAAAGCACAGGAAGTACATAAAGTATTTAATATGCTTCAGTACAACTGTTTCTAGTTGGAAGCTTAGGAAGTGTCCTGTTTTCTGCATCTTACTTGAGCAGGTATGAAAATTCTGGGTATAGAAGGCTAAACTTGTTACTTTAATTCAAAGGACTGCTCTTTGATACTGCCAGTCAGAGAAGGGATGGGGGTACAAAGCACATCTTATGTAACATACAAGACCTGGTTTAAGATACAGCTCTGAAAAAGCTTCTTCTAGTCCAGTCTAGCAAAGATCTCTGCTAATAGCAATCAGTTGTTCTTCTTAACAGATGCTGAATTTACATGAAAGCAAAAAATCTGTTACAGTTGCACCTAACTTAAAAATGAAAATGCTACTTAAATGGCAATCAGAAACTGCAAATCGAATTATTAGAATAGAATATTTCAGTTGGAAGGGACCTACAGTAATCATCTAGTCCAATAGCCTGACCACTTCAGGGCTGACCAAAAGCTAAAGCATGTTATTAAGGGCATTGTCCAAATCTCTCTTAAACATGGACAGGCTTGTGGCATTGACCACCTCTCTAGGAATCCTGTTACACTGTTTGACCACTTCCTAATGTCCAGTCTAAACATCCTCTGGCACAGCTTTGCACCATTCCTATGCATCCTATCACTGAACATCAGGAAGAAGATATCAGCGCTTCCCTCTCCACTTCCCCTCCTCAGGAAGCTGTAGAGAGCAATGAGGTTACCCCTCAGCCTCCTTTCCTCCAAACTAGATGTGCCCTAAGTCTTCAGCTGCTCCTCATGGAAGATTCATTCCAGCCCTTTCACCAACTTTGTTGCCCTCCTCTGGACACATTCAAGGACCTCCACATTCTTCTTAAATTGTGGGGCCCAGAACTACAGACATCATTGAAGGTGAAGTCACGCCAACACTGAATACAGCGGGATAATCCCCACTCTTGTCCAGCTGGTCATGCTGTGTTTGATGCCCCCCAGGATAAGGTTTGCCCTCAGGGCTGCCAGGGCACGTTGCTGACTCTTATTGAGCCTGCTGCCAACTAGTGCCCCCAGATCCCTCTCTGCAGGGAGACTAGACTTGTGCCCAACGTTACTCTGTCCCAGGTGCAGAATCTGGCATTTGGACTTGTTAAATTTCATCCCCTTAAATCACTGCCCAATGCTTCAAATCTATCTAGATCCCTCTGTAAGGCCTAAACTGAACAAGACTGGCCCTAGAACTCAACCCTGAGGAACACCACATGCGACCAGTCACCAGCCAGATGTAGCCCCATTCATTACAACCCTTTAGGCCCTGCCGTCCAGCCTGTTTTTCACCCAGCACACCATGTACCTGTTCATTTCATAGCTGGACAACTTGTCCAGAAGGATGCTGTGAGGGACAGTACCAAAAGCCTTATTAAAATCCAGAAAAACTACATCCACCACCCTCCCTTCATCAGCCAGGTGAGTAATCTTATCATAGGATATCAAATTAGCTAAACAGGGAACCCATGTTGACTATGCCTGATGATTGCATTGTTCTTGAAATACTTTTCAGTAGTACACAGTGTAAACTTTGTAATTTTTCCAGGAACTGAGGTTAAACTAACAGGTCTGTTTTCTGGGTCTTTCCTCACATCCTTTTTGTGGACTGGAATAATGTTGGGCTAGTTTCCAGGCAGTAGGGACCTGCCCAGACTCCCAAGACCTTCAGTACATGATTGAGATGGGTCCTGCCATAACAGCTACTAGCTCCTTCAGTATCTGGGATGAATCCCATCAGGCCCCATGGACTTGTGAACATTCAACTGATAGAGCTGGACCCCTACAATTTCAGTGTCCACAAATGGAAAGTCACCGTTCCCATGCTCGTAGTCCTCCAATTGAGAGGACCGGACAGTCCAAGGTCTGTCAATATTATTAAAGACTGAGGCAAAAAAACCAATTGAACACTTCCACTTTTTCTTTATCCCTATTAGTCAGATGACCATCTTCAACAAATATCCATCCAACGTTTTCTCTAGACCTCCTCTTGTTATTAATGTACTTTAAAAAGCACTTCTTGTTAAAAAAACACACTTGCTAGGATCAGAAAAACTGCTTAGAGACAACACAGCACAGGCTCAAAATGTATTCCAATTTAAAATCGGTAAATACTGCAAGGATTAGAAGATTACCATGGTTAAACAAAGAAAAAGAATACCTCCCATCTTTATTAGCCTTCCAACAAATAGAAATAATGTCTAAATAGTGAGAAGTAAGTAATATAAAAGTGTAAATTCTGGGAAGCGTACAGTCATAATCAGACAGGCTAAAGAACTCTGAGAAGCTAATTCTACAAAATGTCAAAAGGCTAAAACTATTTTTCCAATACATTGAAACTAAGGAGACTGAGATAATAAGTATGATCCAAAAAAAATAGATCTGTAGTCCACATTAATTATGAAGACTCCTATAAGATAAAAGTACACAAAGTGTATTTTATACCATGAGTCAGATGAACCATCTAAAAGTTCAATGGAAAAGCTTTGAGTACATGTGAAATAAAGCAATCAGCAATGAGGACCAAATGCTATTCAAGGTGAGAATTCTAAAGACATTCAATTGAAACTAGTGAAGTATTAATCTTCCTGCATGATTTGCATCTTATACTAGCTCAGTACCTAAAGAACAGTAAGTGACAAAAACAACAGCAAATTTTTAAAGGTGCCAAGCCAATCCCAGGAACAAGAGATTATGGATTTGCCCATCTAACTCTTGCTAGATTTTTTGTGGCTATTGAAATCTGGGAATACAGAGAATGAACTTTTACACACAAACCACTATGACATAAGAGGAAAAAAAACTAACAAGACTTCTGTAGAAAAAAGTAACTCATCTAATCAAATTCTCTGAAGAAATCAATTCACTTGTATTATGATACAACAAAGTGAGTCTGAGTTTTCAAAAAGGTGTAGAGATTTCTTATCAAAGCTTCTTAAAAAGGAAAAAACCCCACAAAATAGAAAATAACAAATCTTCTCAAGAACTGGTTGAAAAGACAAGACACAAAGGGTTAGAAATAAAGCAGTTTTTGTAACAGACAGTAACTGTTAGTGAAGCCCCAAAAGGACCCTATGTTGAGTGTTTACCTATCGGCACAAAAGTCTGTAAGAAAAGAGGCTCAAGCAGGAAAAGGGGGAGGAAAAGTGTCAGAAAAGGCAGTGGTAAGGGTGGGTCGAGAAGGGAAACAGAGGGCACTAGTCAAAACTCACCTTCTCCATGTTGGCACCAGCCATGTGATATGCTAGAAAGTTATACCAGTACATGCAATCTTCTTGAGATGGAACAGGCATATTAAGTTTGTAATATCTCTTGTACTGATTTACTATGTTTTTATGTAGCCCCTGCAATGTGAATCAAAACACACTTTCAGCTAATAGTATACCAAGGTATGGATTGGTTTCAGCATTGAGGAATTATAATATTATTTCTCAGTACTATATACAATATAATATTAATATTAATAATAATTATTTTTTATCAATCATAATATGTCAACAACAACAAAAAGCTTACCTTCCAATACCATACATTTAACCTAATTTATAGCTTAAGACTTCTCCATAAGCATTCTCTGGATATTAAAGGACAGAAAAGCAAAGTGTTAACCTTCCTTTTTAAGTGGAGAACAGCTATCAAATCACTCTTCACATTAAATGTGAGTAGACAACAAAAAAAGACCCTAACATATGTAGATCTAAGGCAAGTCTAAAAACTTACCTTTTCTTCATATCTACTCTTTCTGCCCTATGCTTCAGAACTGATAAATTTACTGTGCCCTACTTATAGGTCCTCTCCCTACAAGTATTGCCTTACATTGAAGAGGGAAAAAAAAAAAAAAA
>VYZX01004990.1:50745-60957 GCA_013401335.1 Brachypteracias leptosomus | reverse complement strand
AAAAAAAAAAAAAAAAGCACTTCTTTGTGTTAGAGAAACTTCCTATTCTGGTACAGTCTTGAGCCCTTTGAAATAACTGGTGGAACATTCCATCTCCTGTCAGAAACATCTTTGACAGATAAATAATGGATATAGTCTTCTCTCAGTTTAGTTTCTTAGCTCCAAATGGAACCATCATGAAATCACTCCACAGCTTCAAGCTGAAAATAAGTGGTTTTAATTAGTCAGCATAAAGTTTAACTGCATTGTGGACCTATTCTACAGAGCTACTCTGGATGTCATCTAACAATGGAACATTTTCTGAAGAATGGCCAGCTTTGGAGGGTAAAGCTAAAAGTAATTAGTCAATACCCCACCTGAAGCTGGTTGTGATTCTTCTCTGTAAGAAAGTCAAGTTGAAGATCATGTAAATAATAATGGAATGACTTCCCATTACGATCACAGAATAATAGTGATTTGTTAACAAATTCCTGTAGTATGTCTTCAACTTCTTCAGTTTCCATATTCCAAAGAATACAGAGAACCTAAAAAATCACATTAAGACAGAAAAGAATTAGAACTAAGGTGTAATGACTTGTATGAATATAAAAAGCTACAAATTAAATGACAACAAAACACGCTAAGAAATAAATACAATATTACAAATGGTAATAAATTCAGTAAGATGCCAATTCTTCCATATCAAACTACAGGACAGATATTCCAAATTATCCCATCTTTTGCCTATTTATGCTGATTTATGGCAATCATACCTTTTTCTTAAAGGCAACAAATTTCACATAACAGTTTAAGCCTTCAGAGAGCTCAACTACAATCTAGTTAAAGAGCTATATACAGAATGCACATTAAACTTCAACATTATGAATACATTTACTCATTACAATTTCTTAGTTTCACTACTAACAACAAAAGTCATGATACAATAATGGAGCCAGCCTACCCAATCTAGCGCTTACTATTAAGTACATAAGTTATACACAATAATTATAAATTTTATAAATTCTTTAAAGCTATTGTTTGTATCTCACTAAAAATAATGACATTTCTGCATTGCTGTTATTACCTTAGTAGGTACTTTAACATCTTTTGGGAGGATAGAGAGGTCTTTATAGTAGTCTTTATAATTGTCATTCAGTTGTTCAACACTTATAGACATTGCTTCATCAAGGGCTTCATAATCATAAGAAGAAGATTTTCTTATTCTTCTAAACTGCTTATTCTGCAGCTGTTTGAGATAGTATTCCCAGCGATTAGGGAAGTCTCGTAACAATGCTCCTATCAAGGATATCACAAGAGGAGAACCTGAAGGAAGAGATTAATTTCATCTTAGAGGTTTTCAAGAAACATAATCCAATAGTTTAGTCAAGTGGTTGAATAAATCAGGTTATTTTTCCAATACATTAAATTCTTGAGCCGTGGAGAACAGACAAACAGAACATGGCATCCACGTAGACACCTGAAAATTCACCAAATTTAAGTGCAGTAATAGGGCAGTGAGGGGAAGATACACTGAAGAAAACTACTTGAAAATCAACATGAGACTGTTTAGTTTTAAAAAAACCCAAAAAGCATTTGAGAAGCACTTGTGTTTTACTTTAGGTGTACAATATTAAAGAATGTTCCCTCCTCTATTTTTAAGTTAAAACCTAGAAACAAAAAATACATTTGGTGGTAAATGGTATGTTACAAGGGCAGCAAGTATACCTTTGCACTCCCTTACAAGGCAGTTAGCTTGTTCTGGCAGTTCTGATATTTTCATATTCACAAATAGAGATAAAATCTCCAGTCCTTTCTCATGTGCTAGTCCACTTTCCACATGAACCTCATATTTATTGCCTAGAAATAGAAACATGGAAAAAATTTAAAAGAATGTAAAAAATTCTATGGAAATTGAGAGTATTATCCAAGCAAAATCTGGAGCAAAGGACATAACTCACAATTTTTTGCATAATATATAATATGCTTAGTACTAAGAAGAGTATAAATTCTACTTATCAGAATCAAGTCTGAATTAGAAAGACAACGAAATTAAACCATAATCTTATAATTACAAATGTATTATGACTGCTTAATAGGGTAGAGATAATCAGTCTAACAGCAAAAGTGTCAGAGGTTAATTTATCCAGTTGAGAACCACTGCACTCTTCAATTTAACATTTAACTTTCAGGATAATATATAAAATTTCTTTCACAAAGAGCATAAAGTCTTACAAAGCAGAATTTTAAAACTTTTCCACTTGTGCACAAGTTGATATACACAGATTCTACCTGATTATTTTAAAAGTTCACAAGAACAAATTGCATCATATACACACAAATTTTGTGTTGCATGAGAGGAAACTGTTCCTTACCAGCCACTGCATCTGTTACACTCCTGTCCCTGCTGGTGATAAGAACCTGACATTGATTATCAAATGCTTTTAATACCCAGGAATCCCAAACGTCATCCAGGACCAGAAGAGATCTAGTGCAAGAAGAAATATTGCAGATTTCAGATCAACTATTACTGCTAAAATACAGTATTGCATTTTAATAATGAAAGAACATTTTTCCAAATTTACAATGTATCACTGCATAATTTTTTAGTATTAATATGTAAAATATCTTAAGAGGGCATTAGACACTGCAATACAGCTGAATGCAATCATCTCAAAAAATACATTTTTACCATTTATTGCATTATAGCTACAATTGAAGCGTAAACAGTATAGTTTTGAAAAATATTTCCATTAGTAGATGGCAGGAAAACCAGAAATATTTACTATGCTTTTGAAGTCATCAGATATCATAAATGAAGAAAATGGTTGTATAGGATAACAACTCTGCTTGACATGGGTTAGTGATAAGCTTTGTGGGAGAAATCATTTTAGTTTCCTTTTGACTTGAGAGTTTTCAGGGTTTTTTCTTGTATTTTCAGAAAGTTATTAGAGACTAATCCTCTTGTGAAGGAATTGTCTTGGATGATGAGGCTGTTCTTATAAAAACAATATTTTAAAGTGATTACAAATTCAAATCCTACGGCTAGTCACATTTGTAGGTTACTACATGGAATCTCATCAGAACAATGTATAGTAGACTTCCCTGCAGTTGCCTGTATCTGACAGAGAAGTTAACAAAGACTGTTTTTTAAAGGTTAGTTCCAAGGGAGCAAGAAGTCAAAAAGATTGGCTAGCAAGTACATTTATGAAAAGAAATACCAGTTATTTGTATTCTGTGTGTTTTGTGAAGGGAAGAAAGTTACTGAAAACAAATCCTACAAATTGTTTACATTTACTGCCTGTTTTGTTTTTGCTGTTTTTTTTTAAAGGAAAGGAATTTTCAGCTACACTAGTCATTGGTTAAATTGTCCAACTTCCACCGAAGCATGCCAAGGTTCTGCATTTTTCTTCAGCTAAATGACTCTTATGCCATCAATGATTATAAATAAGGATTTTATTCTTCAAAAACAAGTGAATACACATTATACCACATGTTTAGAGGTGCATGTAAGTCTTGGATGCCCATATCTCATTTTTATACAATTTCTCTATTAACACCTTTTTGATAAATCTGGGGAGTTATAAAAATATTGTTTTAGCCATAAATGACTAATTTTGTGGTACTTTCACACTTGAAAATATGCTGGGCAGCACAAATTACAGCCTGATTTGAAGTTTTTAATTAATCTGAGAACTTCAAAATAGTCCCAGTATTCTGGCACAGTGACTTTCTTCCCTAATCACATCAACAAATCTTAAATCCTAATTAGGATTATTTAAAGAAACCAAACAGTTAAAAATAAATAAAAAACCCCAAACCACTGTGATAACAATCACAGGAGTTCAATTCTGAAAATTCTTACTTGAATGAATATATTAGCTTCAATTTCTTCAATCATAATCCAACAAAATAAATAATGCTATTTTGCTCAGAAAGTTTTCATTTGATTAATACTTTAATTATCTAGTTCCAGCCCCCCAGTTTATTCCACGTAGCCCTTTTCACTACTGAAGACAACTACTTTGACTTCTCTATCCAACTGTCAATTTTCATAACCTTACAGAATTCTCAAAGATACACGGTTCCTACCTTCAGAGTCAAATCTGGCAATATGCTCAAAGTGTTTAGGATAGAGGATGAGAATTCTCTGCAATACTCCTGTCTAACATCTGTTTATCTTGAAACAGATTAATGAACATTTCCAAGTCAACAGCATCCTACATGAGATATCTGGCAGTCTACAAGGAAGACACTGCCACAGATGACATTGAAATGCCCTCAAATAGAATCAAATGCCTAATTGTTTCCAAAGCTGTAATTTTTCTCTTTTCCCCTTAGTTTCCTCAGCATACAGATGCTCTTTTTACAAAACGCAGTAAGTACCTCTCAAACGAGCCACTTTGTACACTACAGACAACATAGTATAATATAGCATATCAGCCATGTTAGGCAGTCATGATACTTGGCTATATAGTAGTATAAACTTCTGAAACAGTTCATGATGCCATAGGGATACATCTCACAATAAAATAATACACAGTTCTCTCTTCTACTCAGAAGGGACTATGATGTGCATCAATTAAACATCCCAAATTCTTCTGTATTTAATAGTTTTGCTTTGTTTGTTAATGAACAAAAAAATAAAAATAGCAGGAATTATGTCCATGGAGACAACCACTTAATACACCTCAGGGAAATCAGCGCTTTCAGTTGAAAGTGTCTTGTTTGCACTTTTCATATAAGACTTAGACAAAAATGAAAGATTTCTTGTGGAGGACCTGGCAGTGTTTTTCAAATCTTTTCTTCACAAGAAAGATTCTTTTCCCCTGTACAAAAAATGACAGTATTTTTCTACTCTATGTCATCTTTAAAGATCACAAATTGGAGTATTATTCCTGAGAGACCTCACTCAGGTGCGGGATTGTTTAATTTAGCACTGGTTTTCCTAGACAAGAAAATAAAATCCTTGACAAATAAAAACTATTTCTCAAAGATGAAAAAAGCTGTGCAGTGACTGAGACACTGTTTGATTAAATTAAGTCACTTTTCCTGAAGTTTGAAAGCAATTGGTTTCTTTGCAATAATTGATCATACCATGAAAACCTGCTTTCACTTGATAACTCTAGACCAAACACTTTAAAAAGACATCAGCTGTTCCAGAAAGGAAAAGTTTTCTGCAGTGATACACACCTTTAACTGCTGTATGATCCTTAAACATCAGTGAAACATTCTATGTACACAATGACAACACGGAAAGTTAAAGCAATTCTTATTTTCAGCAGTTTGTTCCAAATTTTCGTTATTCAACAACTAATAATTTTTCAAGCAAATGTGATTCCTGCACAGGTGGTTAACATATTTTGTTAGCAGAAGCCTTACTAGCCTACTAAATACATTCATACCCAGGACAAGTCTACAATGTGTCCCTTAAGTTACTCCATTGAAAACAAACATCTAAACAGGGACAGAGTTATACCATGTATTATTACACATCTGCCTCTAGCAACCATTTACCTTTCAGCTTTTGTACACTTATTTGGATTTACTTCCTCTTTTATCATATGCAAGTCAGTAATTTAGAAAATTTTAAAAGGAAGCCCCACAGAAGAATTAAAATTCTGTAAGTATTTTTAACTTCACCTTGAATAACGCTTTCTAATTGTCTACAGTAAAAGAGAAAAAGAGGAAGCAAAGAAATTGAAAAGTTAGGAAGTTAGTTTAAAAAACAACAAACCAACCACACCACGGAGACATGCAACCAAAATACAGACACCATAGATAATTAGACCAAAGTTATTCCGCAAAGTTTTGCAAGTTAAAAAAACCAGTGTTTTATTTTACTGACATCACCTGGGATATTTGCGTAGCATCAGCAAACGAAGACGATCTTTAGCCTCCTCAATGTTAAGTGGTGGCCTTTGTGAAAGAGTAGAGTCATGTTCTAACCTACTACAGAGATTCTGGAGTTTTATTAGGAGCCCTGCTTTGTCCTGTTTTCCAACAGAGATCCAGTAAACTCCTCCTGGAAAGTAATCTAACAAGAAAAATAATATTAATCATGCTATAGATTTAAAATCAGAAATATTTAATAGCAGCTTACCATAGCAATCAATAACCCAATTTCAATTAAAACATAAAACTGTGAAGTCTATTACAAGCCAACCTTGCAACTCTACTATTAACAGAGAAGGATGGTTCTACAAGACCACTGCTTCTTATTTCTAAAGGAACAGGCCCTGAAGAGCAAGTTCCCACGGAGAATTCACACTGTCACTGATGCTGTCATCCCCCTCTCTACAAGCCTTCCTGCCTGTCCCTTGACAATCCCTTTTGCATCCATCTTGCTGCTAGTCTGACTTAAAATTTACTTTTTTTAACCCTGTACTACTGCAGGAGCTCATAATTTGGGACGTGAAAATTATTGCAACAGTGCACAAGAAGGCATCTAGAAGAGACAGTTGTAGCAGAGGATGCTGTAGTCTCTAACTTCACATCGTGTTTTCTAACACCTGAGTCTCACTTTCTCCTCCAAGTGTCCTATACGGGGGCAGGGGGGGAAAAACAAAAACATTAAATGTTTTTATCTATGATTGGCCTTAAGCTAAAGTGATACTACTGTAAACGCTCCACAAATGCCTGCCATTATTAAAATACATGCAAAAGTTAGATCAAGATTTCTTAAATTCACATAGCAAGGGAAACTTAACGAGCAACGCCCCAAAAGAATATAAACTAGATATTATTTCACACTAACAGAAATAACAATTTGAAGTTAATTAAAGATGTATCTACTCTCACAAACCAAAGCAGATTCCAAGGTGAAAAGCTATTTAGAATCTTCTCCTGTTAATTAATAATTAATAAAATACTTAGTGGTCCTAGAGCACTAAATGGTTATGAAAGCTCTAAGTTGCAAGCAAATATTTCAGAAGCACCTAAGAAATTTAGAAACCTAAATCCTGAATTACTTTCAAGATGATATAAAATACTTCCCCATGTATATCTAATGTGTGTATACCTATAGTAATCTTTATAAAAATATAGATGTTTAAGTACCTTCCAAGAGCTGATGATTTCTTAAAGCTTCTGCTGTTAAAACAGTCTTTCCACAACCTGCCATTCCATAGACTGTGACCCAGCCTGGATCATTTCCCAAGCAGCACAGTTTCTTTTGAATGGCTTCTACCAGTTTTGGCCGAGTGACGAACACAACTGGTCTCTGTGGTACACCTCCTTCGCAGAGAACTGTCTTAACTGAAGTTAAAAAGAAGAAACATGAAAATAAAAAGTAATTTCTAAATGTGGTGCCTCTTCAAATCAAACAAAACAACTCCCCACCCCAAATAACTAGTGGGCTCCCCTCCCCCCCCATCTTGTGTCCCATATAAATGCTCTAAAAACTACTGGACTCAACACCAAATACTGAAAAAAATGCTGCTTTTTAGAAATAATTTACTTAACAGGTAACTAGCCTCCCACCTACAAAGTGTTCCAACTATTGCTGAACAGAGACACTGGAACAGGTTGCTCAGGGAAGCTATGGATGCTCCATCATTTTATGTGTTCAAAACCAGGTTGGACAGGGCCTTGCACAACCTGGTCTAGTGGAAGGTACCCCTGACTGTGGCTGGGGGGTTGGAACTAGATGATCTTTAAGATCCCCTCCAACCCAAACCATTCTATGATTCTAATAACTTCATATGAGGCAAGCTAGTTACATCAGTCTCTAGAAGTGAAAAGATAATTACCTGCTCCAGTAGTAATTGTGGCAAACACAGGAGCTATATGACTATATATTAAACATTACTATACCCAGCTACCAAGTCACTTTCTCAGCCACTTTTCTCATCACCTCATGGATGTAGCGGGAAAGAAAGCTCTGTAAGGCTTTTATCAAAGAGCGCAGCATTGTGGCCCGAGCAAGACCTTCTTTGATTTAAGCTAAGACTGCAGGACTTGCAATAGAGCAGGTAAAGCAGAACAAGAAAGGAAATATGCACTTTACCTGTCCACTGCTGGCCACAAAGTGGCCATACATGGTACCATATTATACTGATAAGCTCTGGGAAATCTTAGGTAACCAAAATTCCACATGCCTATAACACTTCTTAAAATGTAGAGTGTCAGTGAACACAGCACTTAGTCATATGTAGTTAGAAGGTTCCTCCCATTAAAAGAATTTATTTCATGTCAATCAAAGATGATACTGATGACAATGTAGGTAAAAGTTAGGAACTTAAGTAGGGTAACTAAAAGATCTAGTGGAGAGAATTAAGCAACCCAATAACTAGGTCAACTATTGGAATGTAGGCTGAGAGATTAGATTATTCTTCAAAACAAATGACAGAATTTTGGAGGCTACAACTTTTTCTGGTTTTCTTTAATATATAAAAATAAAAGTCTTTCTTTCGCATACAACAAAAATGTTACATCTTAGAGGAAATTGTGAAAACCTCAGGTTTCCCATCTTTAAACATAAACATTATTTAATGTGAACATTTTGAAGATGATGAATAAAAAAGGGAACTTGTTACTTTCAAGCACAAGGATTGCTGTAGTTACACTGACCGTATGAAGTCATTCCATCCATTGAACTCTCCCCACCACCAGAGGAAATGGCAGGGATGCCATCCTGAAGAAGAGCAGCAAGATCTCTGTACCCTTCACGAAGCAGTGCATTATAAAAGGATCTATATGAATTATTATCTTTTGTAAGAATAATGTTTATTAGCATAGCTGCTTGCTCCTTCTGTGTATTCTAGAAAAAGCATTAAAAGAGATGTTATACAAAATGAGAGACCATACAAACCATCTAATCTACCACTCTGTCAATTACAGAGTGTTTACAGTTACAGAAATAGCCTTCAATTTGACCAAGCCCTTAAGTCAGCCTTATGAAGTGCAATAAAAACTGCATGCTAGGTATACACTTAAGAATTTCCTGAACCCAGGAAATTACTTTTTTTTAATTACTTTTAAAAACAATGATAAAACATGTGAGTAGACTAGGAAGATAAATAACAATGAGAGATTATTCTACCTGTTTTTTCACTCTCTCCTCCTCTTGTAATGTTAGTACTTCATCAGAAATCATATGATCTATAATATAAGGGGTCTTGATGTCTTTTTCCAATGCTTCACGATTCTTAAGTAAATATTTCCTACTCTTGACATCCATATTTCTTCAGCGTGAAAAAGAGGGAGGGGAAAAAAAAAGGAGTTAACTCAAAACCATAACATAACCTACAAGTACAAAAGTTTTAAAATAGTTTATTAAGTCAGAAAAAGCAGAAGAGCAGCTGCACTAGTGGAAAACACAGTGAACCTTCAGACAAGGTCCTAACACAAACCGCAGAACAGCTGCCTGGGGCGAAGCCCGCGATGCCATATGCACACCATTTCCTACTTTCACTGAAAATTATGTGGGCACGAAGGTCTTCCACCCTACCTTTACCCCACCGCACCGCTTAGATAAAGGGATCTGAAACCTCTGTAGTCGAAAACCATCCAGGTTATAACAACAGCAATAATAATAACAACAATAATCCATCCACACGTGAAGCAAATACAAAAAGAAAACACCCCACCAGCACCTAAAACAAAGGGTTATCTCACACCCAGCCACGCCTCACCGCAGCCGTCATTATCAGTCGCAGGGAGAACGAAAGAGAAACCGGAGCGCTCAGTCCCGCCGCCCCCTGCCCCGCCGGGCTCTGCCCGCCGCTCCTCCCGAAGCGGAAGGGCAGGATGCCTCCAGAGCAAACAGCGCCGGAGCTGGGGGCTGGAGTCAGCGTCTGGGGTGTCGCCGTGAAACCGCCCAAGCTCGGCCCTTCCTCGTCCCGTCCCGCCTTGCCCTGCCTCCCACCGCCACCGCCGCTCACCTGGCGCACAGCGCGGGGCCGTCAGGGGCCACCGGCAACAAGCTCTCGCTTCGCCCTGAGGTGAAGCCGCTGCCCCGTACTGGGGAGGCGGTGTCACCGCCAGCGCTTCCTCCTTCCGGGCCCGAGGGAACGGCCGGGCCGGCCGCTAGCCGCTCCCCCGCCCGCAGCCCGGCCCCCGCCCGCCCCGCGCCGAACAAAGCCCCGCGCTGCCGCGCCGGCGCAGAGTAGTGGGGCTTAGCTGCGTGCACCGGCGGTGGGTGCGCCCCTGACGTGGCGAGCTGAGGGCGCGGAGCGGCTGCTAACGGCTGCGGCGGGCCAGGCTCCGGCTGCTGCCCAGGCCGGAGGCGGGGCT
>VYZX01004990.1:0-43065 GCA_013401335.1 Brachypteracias leptosomus | reverse complement strand
AGAGCTGAAGTTTAGATACAACAGCATTACAGAAAACACTATTGAAGTACCCCTTACTGAGAACCTTCTCTTGTACTGGTATTTATAAGCAGGGGGTTACGTAGCAGCTAGTGTTATCTTTTATTTCTTTGACCCCATGCAAATAGCCTCCTTAGGCATTATTTCCAGCCATTTCAAACTTCCTAAAACCACGGGCATGGTTTTGTTTTGCTGTTGAAGTAATTTGACTACTTATAGACCGAATTTCTTATTAATAGATTCTTCCATCATTTAATTTCCAAGTTTGGTGTGATCAGTCACTNCCATCATAGATTTATGTCTACAGACTTATGTCTTGATAATTTCTGATTCCTGAACTCGGGAAAGGAGATGTTTTAGTATGAACCCATGACATTTATGACTTAGGCTTAAGTTAAATTATTCTGGATTTGTAAATTCATTTATTTAGAACTCTACTGAAATCTTCACTAAACAGCTAAGGTTGCCCATTCAGGAGACTATTAAACCAGCATATTGCAATGTTATGAGGTCTTTCAGTTGCACATTATTTATTACTTATGTATACAATTGTATGTGTTTACAGTCATATTCAATAAAAATATATTGTAGTGGATTATCCTGTCCTGGAGCATCATCTAATTCAAAATAAATTGCCCTTCCAGAAAGGGTGCAGAATAAATACTTTAGTGTTCAGTGTTCTGTTAAGAAATATTATTCTATACAGAAATGTTTAAAAAATAATTTTCACAAGTGTGTTCCACTATGTTACTACTTCATATATTTTGGGGGAAGGGTGGAGAGATTACCAGTGGTATGCTTCCCAATTTAATGTCTTTCATCAACCTCAACCCTACTGAAAGCTGAATGTACATGGATTGAATAGGAAATCCTCATCCTTAGAGGGTATTAACCAGCACAACTCTACAACCTAAATTTTGGTATTTTGATTTTAAGCAAACAGTTCTGTGCTAGTGAGGGAAGACCAACACTATCAAAAAGTTAAGAATACTTGTTTCTTTGGTGATATTTTTACTACTAGTTTCGAGAAAAGGATTAGAAACTAATTATAGCCTCTCAGAATGTGTTTCAGAGGTCATGATGGAAAGCCATAGAGCACCTTCCTGTAATTTTTGTTATAATAGAAGAAGCAGTAACATTTGAATTTATGTTTACTGAAAAGAAAAAAAAAAAAATTGGTTGTGTTGCAACAGAATTTTGTTTTAAGACAGGGTTCTCAATTTTAATATCAGAATAGTAAGGTGTTTCATTAGAATATAGATTTAATTTTGATGTGAGTAGTTGAGCTAGAAATTTTGTCAAATATTGTTATTTGTATCCCTCTAGTGTGAAAAGACTTGGAACTTAATGGAGCAGCTGGAAGATCTTCAAATAATTTCTCACATTAAGCACGTGCAAGAAGAAACTTATACAATGAAAACATCATCTGGCAGCATAATTAAAAAACAAGAAGAACTGCAGAAGAATTTAACAGCTCTTTTTCATGCAGTTTCAAATGCTGAACAGAATGCAGCTTCTGTAGCAAAAAACATAACTTTGATGATTGTGACAGTAAAAACAGACATAAGGCGCATTTCAGGCCTAGTCTCAGATATGACTGTGTTGACAGATTCTTTGCAAGCACTAGAAGATAAAGTAGAAAAAGGTGAAAAGACAACAGTAAAAAATATAGGTGACCTGCTTAGCAGTAGCATCAACCGAAGTACAAAACTACAAAGCTTGGCATCCAGTAATGCAAGAAAAATTGAGCAAATTAAGACAGCATTATCCGAGTTAAAGAGTGATTTTCACAAGCATTCAGATAGACTTTTGAATCTTGAAGGTGACAGAGCAAAAGTTCTGAAGACTGTTACATTTGCAAATGATTTAAAACCCAAGCTGTACAAACTTAAAAAGAATTTTTCCATCTTGGAGCCATTAATAAATGACCTAACACTGAGAATAGGAAGATTAGTGGAGGATATATTACAACGGGAAAAGGAGACTGCTTTACTGAATGAGAAATTGGTCAATCTAACAAGAGTTCAAACTGAGGCCAAAGATATGAAAGATGAACTAGCCAAGATTTCAGACATGAACTGATCACTCTGAAATGCCACCACCCAAAGAACAGTGGCACTTGAGGAATGTCAACTCCATCATGTGTAGTACTAAGAAGAAAGACAGTATTTAAAGGCTTAATTTAGAAGCACCACCAAAACTTAACTAGAAATTTGTCCCCACAGAAAAGTCGTACTGATTCCAATCAACAAGCTACAATGTGAACAAAAAACATGTCTCTGTACACTCTTTGTCCTTCTGAAGGACGACAGGTGCTGTATTTAATAAATTGCTTGTTTTGTACAATAAAACAGTGTTAAAGCATAAAACATTGTTCTTACCTTTAGAGTTTGCTTTCATGAAGAAAGCAGGACCTGAGACTGATACATCTTCAGTTTTTCTTTCCTGCTCCAAAGGAAGAAATAAAATCATGGTTTCCAGATAGAGGTAAACAAGTTAAACTGCAGTAGCAATTTAATATTTGTCTCAATATATTTACTCTGATTTTTGTAAACATAGCACTTTTTTATTTATACAATCAATACTTGAAGAGGTAAATGCAGTGAAGCATGCAATGCCCAGAAATGCTGCTGATGCCTTGCAAAAAGTTTGTCACACCTTCTGGTGGAATAATTTGTATAAGGCTTTCTGTGAGGCTTTATGATTATAAATAATTACATTGCAGTGCTTTGAAACACAGAACCCTATATGGGAACAGTGCTTTGAAACCTACTAACCCTCCTGCTGGCTTTAATCCCAGTGTCGTGGCATCTGTTCAGCAATCTTAATGGCGTTATTCATTCAGTGTTTCTTAGCCTGTAAACTACTACAGTGAATGGCAGAATTAGCACAGAGAAGCTACTTAGGTTCCCAAAAGGTTAGACTGATAGGAGCCACTGGCAGTACTTCTGTGGTGAAGAGCAGGAGTTTAAGAGATCTGAGACATTTGAAAATGCAGTAGGCAGTAGACAGAAGTAAAAAGATAATGGGTTTAGCAGAGGAAAGAGGTAAAAAGAGGAATAAAAATGAGTATAAAAAAAGATGAGGATACAACAATTAAAATCCCTATAAGTTAAGTTGTATCAAGAAATATACAGTAAGGCCTTTATAGGTTCTCAATTTTTTAGTTGGTCATACCTGGACATCTTGCAGCTACTAGGCTCTTGATTGTATGGAAGATAAAATCATTGCTTTTCCTCTAGTCTCATCCTCATTCAGCATTCCATGTCTTTTGGCCTGCTCCATGTTGCTGGCCTTCCATACCTTGCTTGCTTTGTTGCCCTCAGTCTACCTCAAATGCTTTGTTTCATTAAGTTTTCCTCTTCCTGGTACGGGTCCATTCCTGCATCCCAATTTTCTTTTACTCCTTTCTAGTCCACCTGACAGACTTCAAGGACAAACCCATCAAAAGACAAGTTTTCCTAAAAATCCTCCACAGATAGATAGTATTTACCAACCTGTGTCCCATTGCTCTTTCACACAGTTCTTTAGCAAGCCCCTGAAAATAGCCAAATGACATTAGAAAGAGAAAAGTTACAAGAATATCCAGAATGATCAGCACATACATACATGATAAGAATTTGAGGTTTACATAATAAATGTATCTCTTTTGTATATTAAAACCTGATACTCACTGAGCCCACTAATCCTGGGAGGTTTTTTTGTGTGCACGCTCATCTTAATCCCATCAAGGAGAGCACTTGTCACAATAGATGTGGCTACCAAAAGAACATTGATACAACAGCATGAGAACTCTATCCTAAGCATCCTTCACTAAGGCCCATATGATGCCATTAACAGTTATCGGTGGATTAATTGCATCACGGGCTATAGTAATTTAACTTTTTTGTTGTTTTTAACTTTATGAATGAATAATTTGTGGTCAGTAGCCAGTAAAAATCTGGAGAGGCAGAACTGGAGAACCAGTAGAGCACTATCTGCACAAGTGAAGTGGAAAATCCGCTGCAGCTGCAGAGTTAATCAGAGAAGTCTTGACACAACAAAAAAAAATAATCTGGATCTAGTTCATACGCCCGCTGTGTGTAAGGCAGGCAAGTGTTCAGTAATTCTCCCATCATCTGCACAGGTATTACAAATCTTCAAGCACATACCTCCACTGCACCAAAACATTAAAAGTATGTTTTAGAGTAGCTTTCTAATTACACTGGTCTAAGGACAGAGGCAATGCTCTTCCTACAGTGGAAAAGATGAGGCAGAGAGTGAGGTATTTTTCATGAATTTTAAGCAGACTACTAACCTCGCTTCCTGGGTTTACTCCTGTCAGCAGTGGGGAGAGCATCATCAGCTCAGTACAACCACAACCCCTCAGCCCATTTCTAGGGGCACTCAATGAAACTCTGCCATTTTATTAAGTGACTGAGAGATTCAGGTAATAATGAAAGTTACAGCTATGCTACTTAAACCACACCATCCCATGCAGCCCGACCTGTAGTGATGCTCAGGACATCTTTGCTTTTAACTTCGGATGCAGGTATAGAACTGGCCAATTAAATTCTTGCCAGCACAAGGAGAAAAATAAAAACACAAAACCCCACAACCAACCAACCCCAAATAAACAATCCAGCAACAGCACTGAGTGATTAATGCTGAAAAATGACATAAGCAAAATAATCCCAGCATGTGAAAATTTACTTTTAGACACCAGAATATCAGCTCAAAGATGTTTCTGCCAGTGATATCCTTCTCTCACACAAAAATGTTACAAAAATCAGATTCTGTAACAAAGCCATAGAGCTACTATGCTCAGCTAAGGTACTCATATTTGCTATAAAAAAGCTGGATGTTTATTGTTTTCACTGTGAACTACATCATTTCTATGTAGAAATGTAAATTAATTACAACTATTTGTATTATTACAGCCCATTTTTAAATGATATGCGAACATTTCAGCAAGCACTAGCACATTTGCTCTGTAGTACAACCTCATACAAACACAGGGTATAAATGGAGTTGTTATTCCAGATTTATATAAACAGTAGGCTTTAAAGGAGAAAGCTGATCTCGGCTCTAGTAACATCAAGAAAGGATGTTTCCTCCTTCATGAAACAATATATACAAGCAGCATATACATAATTCATGTTTTCCAAAGCACTCTGGGGTTTAGTGACTGACTGGTCTGGTCCCAGTTCATAATGGAGCGTTTCTTTCCAATACAGCACTTTCCTTGCAAAGAAGGGCAAATCCAACAAAAGCACCACTGCTCCCCTGCCCCATCCTCTTGACTTTCAGAAAACGTACCACACATTATGTACAAAGCAATTATCAATGACAAACTTGACCTTTTAAATACATTTTAATACTGCAGTTTTCCCACTGAAGCTTATTTAAAATACTAGTGGGTGACCTTCCAAGCAATAGCATTTTAAGTTAATCCCCTTCATATTGAGCATCTGAACAAGACTATGGCTGAAGGTCAGTGAAGTCAGCAGTTGCAAGACAATTCTCTCCCCCTCTCCAGTTTTCCACTGAAACACAACACTAGTAGTGTTAATATACTTGTGTTAACATAGTTTTTCCTTTTTCAGCTACAGAAGGGGAACAGCTACCTGCCCCTTGCAGCCTTATCTCATATTTACCCTGATAAAATTGAGTATCTTTAGAGTTTCAGGTCTACACTTGAGCAATGAGAAAATGGATTTAAGAGTCTATTATTACTGCACAAATTTAAAACAGCTGCAGAAAGCTGACCTGATTCTAGAGAAAAATTGCATGATTTTGCTCCACAGAATGACAGAGATATTTAGCTTACTGTTGGATGACAATCAGACTACCTCAATGCAACAGCCATGTTTGTCTCACCCTTCTGCCAGATTTAGAATTTGAAAGGGCTTCACTTTCCCAGGATTAGAAAAGAACTTGAGATGTTTTCCAGCCAACAGAGAAAAACACGCCTTTAAAGAAACTATGATATTCTGCACACCAAAGTAGTCCCATTTTTTCTAATATGTTGTACTACGTATAGAAGTTAACTTCAAAAGCCGATTTAACATCAATGGTCCCAGTACAAGATCAAGTCATAGTTAACGCTCTTCTCCAAAGAAGCTCGTAGGAGCATTTAATAATTCATTAAATTAATTGCAAAGCTCCCCAGCCACAGTGGGGCAATAAGATGTACAGTACATGTATTATGGAAAGTATTTAATTCAACACCAACTACTTGTACAAATGTTTTATTTAGACTTACAGAATGTATTTATTATTGGAAATAGAGCAGTTTTAGATTTTACCCCGTATTTTGAAAGGTAGAAATTAAAAGTAAGGCTCAGCTTTGCTTGCTTAGCATAACCATCTGAAAACTTGGAAGTTGGAGGGTTTTCCAAGGGGGCGGGAAGCACAACGCTATGTAAAATGGTAGCAGGAGCATCAGACTCCATTAAGAAGTGACAGTCAGTGTATTTACACTAATTGCCCCTGCTTTGATCGTTCTTTTGACTGAAGGACACAGGTAGAGAGGAAGGAGCAGTACAACATAGGTGAATGCCAAACTAGGTTCAGTATCACCAGCTCACGTGCTGAAAGGCAGCATATATCCAAACAGCTTTGCACAAAAGACACTTAAGCTCCAGCTCTACTGAGCGAACAAAGTAGTACTGGATACAATGAACCTTTTATATACTATTAGGCATTTTCTGGATTTTTCTCAATCTGATTATCAGCTGTGGGTTCTAACAGGCAAAATGCAGAAGGCAGCATGCTTATCTTTCTGTAAAAGACTGGGAAAAACACATTCATTGCCTTAGCAAAACATTGTGCGAGTGTCTCCTCCTGCATACCTAGAAGCCTAGATTTCTTCACAGCAAGATTCAAATAAAAGCCAAAAAACCCCCAAACCAATCAAACCTAAACCTGGTGTGGCTTCTTGCATTGCAGAAGTGCATGGTTCACCCAAAACTCTGCATTGTTGAACTATTTCAGACACCATCATAGTGTCACATAGACTCCACTTCCTGCCACACCCCGACAAAAAACCAAAACTACAGGAGTACCAAGTGTGGGGAAAAGCTGGCAAGTTCGTGAAACTCTACAATAAGAGCTAAGCCATTTTTGTTTTACTGTAAAGCTGCAGAAAGTTTCAGTGGTCAGTTATCTTTCAGAATCTTTATTAATATCAGCTTTGTTTTTGTTAATGGTATCAGCTACTGTTTAATTCCACAGTACAACCAAAAGGACCGAGTTCTTTGGTGTGGTTCAAAGGCAGCAGAAGCAGAAATCAGTCAAGTAAGAATGTTAGTGATGTTGGGATGACCACCCCAAAGGAAACAGCTCTATTATGTATAAGGTTCCTTTTATCTCTATAGAGAACACTGATATTATGACCAGGATGCCCCATCAGGCTGCAGACTCATCTCAGACATTCAGGAGCTCAGCTATTGGACAGTAACAGCTTATTAAAGGCAAATAAAACTGGACTCAAAGTGCATAGAACTGCTGTTTGTTTCTGCAGTTCTGCAAGGACAGGTTCTTGGCAATTCTCTGAAAACAGTGAAAGCCAGTTTTTGTTAGAATTGTTGCACAATTCTCTAGTTCCTAAAGTACAGAATAGGTTAATTTTGGATTTTATTTTTGGGGAGAAGCGGGGGAATATTTGAGGTATTTGCTGCTATGATATGAAGCTTACATATGCAGTAGTAAACAGACACTAAGCACTCTGTTTCTCATTTATTTCAGGCAATGACAGTGGTAAAATTTAAACCCTCATGTGGGATGAGGACACAGCCAATAATGACATCATATAGAGTTTGTTTTCTACATAGTCAAATATATAAAAGTTTCATGAAACTCATCACTGAGACAGCCAGCATAGTAAGTCCATGAGTTGTCTATTCAGTTAGACCAAGCTTCTTCTTCAGAGATTCTGGCATTTCAGGTGGAGGTGGACGAGGAAGTCTGAAATAAACCTTCACAGAATCGTAGATGAACCACTGTAGTGCAGTCAGGGTACCAATCATAATGATACGAGCAAACAGACCTTTCCATACACCTGCAGAGCAAATCATAAAACATGTGCAGCATAAGAAGCCAGAAAAAAAAAAAATTCTCCCTAGAACACAAGACACCACAAACACTTGATCCAAAATACATGAAAGTAGGGATGTACCTTTGAATCCAAGCCTCATAAGAACCTGTGAAGCAGAACTGCCCTTTTCTTTGTTCAACACAGACACCACGGAGTCAGCAGGATGGGAAACAATTGCACAGAACACACCAGCTGAAAGAATAATTTGATGTTAGTTCTGTAGTATTTTAGTTGTACCATTAATGCATACACTAAGTACAACCAACTGAAATCACACCTTCTAATAAAGGTAAAGCCTCATGGTATCTTAGGACAGTAGGTACATACTTATAACAACTCGATTCTGCTCTTGCAGCATCTCTTCTGCTAAAACAAAACTCCTTCTGAATCTCTGGATATTGAAAATCCTCCTTCCATCCAGATTGTCTCCTCTTTCTTTAACCTTCCCCAGCCTAGCAAAGATGCAAGTTTTTTCACTGAAATCAGCTGTGATTTCTAAACTTGGGTGTTAATGTGGTCATATGCAGGAACAATTAAGAGTACTGTCCTACTATGGACCCGTTTTCCACTTACAGATTGAATATAGTTTTTTAAGTTACCAGTAAATTCTCCCATCTCTTTGGTGTAAGCATAGATCTCTGGAGTTGTGATAGTCCATTAATCAAGTGTAGAACTTGAAGATTCCTTACCGATATAGCCTGCAACAAATGTGACTACCAGCTGTTCTCCTTTTGTACATTCACTTCGTGGCTTGGGAACGATGTACTTGTAGAGAGCTTCAACAGTACGTTCGAAGCAGGCAAATTTCATCATTGTGTATGGAATCTGTCTCATCCATAGCGGAGCAACACCTTTATAGAAACTTAACCGGAGTAAAGACAAAGTCAGTTGCATTTTCTCCAGTATTTTATGGTGTATTTCTAACTTGAAAAAAAATTAAGTTAGCTTATTGCTGCTATTGAGAATACAACTTCTAAATACCAACACTGTATTGAGGCTTCAGTGTCTCAATACCTGCAGAACACAGATTTGTTTTATTAGTTCCCGAATACTAACTTAAAACAGCAACACAAACTAGAATTTACCTGATCCCTATGCTGCACAGCTGTTTCTGCAGTCACTCTTCAGATTACAATGCACTGCAGTAATGCAGCACTGAAGTGAAGTAAGGTTCATGTCTGCATACCAGCCAAGTCCCGATAGTGATAAATGACTTGTATAGTTACAGCCACTGCTATCAGAACAGAAAGCTAACATGCAGTTATATCACTCTTACATGCCAATGACTCAAGCATCTTTGACTGTACAACCAAAAAGTTGCCAAGTACCTCTGACTGGAACTGCCAGAAACTGAAGTTATCCAGCAGAACTCAGCACAAAGATACTCACAAAGATGGATCTAAGGAGCATGTGGAATTAACGGCCAGTTTGGCACAGATTCCCTGAAGTATCTTAAGTTGTTGTCTCAAAATATGAAGACCAAAAAGCACTATAAGCTAAAGCCGCAATTAGTTTTAGCAACAGTTTTTCATTAGGTAAAAATACTCAACATCAAGAACCTGAACAAAAAGTAACATCAAGAGATACTTACGCCCAGATGCCTTCTTCTCCAAACATCTTGGGCACAGCCTGACGCAGAGTGTTCGCATAGCCAGGCTGTGTCTGAATACGAACTTTAGCAGCTTCCATTGGAGCCAGAGCAATGTCAGCAAAAAACTCCGCGCTGGCAGACGCAGCTAAATACAGTGAAGTACGCCACAAATACGCGTTTTCCTGCAGTGAATTTAAACACACATTTTTATTAATGAACCATGCTTTTGTAAGTACTCTGCGTTACTAATACTGTAATGTCGCGGATACATAGCCTCATGTAGACCACTTAAGGCTTACCTCTCCCAGCATGTTGCCATACAGGATTTTGAAAACTTCATAGAAACCAAATTTGCAAAGCCCCTGCATGGAATATCCAATAAAGGTTGGAGCCCATCCTTTAGCCAGGCCACGAACACCATCTTCCTTGAGTGTCACTGAAAATCCATTGACGATGCTCTTGTATTTTTGTGGATCAACCTAAACAGAATAGGCAGTTAATTGCTTGATATAGATTACTATATTCCTTCTCACACCCCCATCCAAAATACAAAATTCTTAAACTGCTCACACAGCTGGCTTCCTAAAGTTCCCTGGACAACATACACAAGGTTACACTAATGTAACTGTAACAGTTACTTGCTTGTCTCAAACCCTAACTTAACAGCCAGTATGTTCCTCAAAACTCAGGAACCACCAAACTGAATTTTGCTTTACATTTACTCTCCAAATCAACAATACAACTTCCTGAATCAAAAAGATCTACTGAAATCGTTATTCTAACCGCGAGTAGTATACTGGTATAATTACATTTAGATCAGACTCTTAAAAATTTGACAACTTCTCTCAGCAACCTCATCCACTACACGTCGCACCTATGTATGTTCAAGTGTCACTACAAACCAAGCCTGATGATTCCCCTGATTCTTAATCAGAAAGTTATTTGTCCAATGTTAGCTTGATCCTTCCACACAAAGACAGAGCAGATCAAAGAGTACCCAAGAACTTCTACACCTGTACTCTGACTCCACAGTAAAGGCTACATAGAAATTATTTCCTGCACAGAAGACTTGGAGTGAGATTAGTAACAGAAATTAAAAAAGAAAAAAAGACCAACTTGAATAATTTTGCTTCATGTGAAAAGAAGTCATTTATCAGAAATTGTTAAACAGACCATTCTGGCAAATTTTAAGTCACATCACAGTGCTGCTTCTCATATTTGACATCATCCAACATTTCCTCAGAGGACAGGAAGGAAGATCTCAAATTAGAAGGCAACCAAAGCTTTCAGAAAGAGCTATGGGACATGCATGCAACCTGCAGTAACTGATATTTTGTCTTGCAGTCTGATAACAACCTACTTGAGAACTGGTTCAACTAAACATGTCAGTTTTAGAAGATTTGGAACTTCAGAAAATCGGATATTTAATTTGGCACTGTAAAATAAGACTATGTTCATGTCAAAACCATGCTTAATTATCAACTATGTAAAAGGTGACCTCTTCTTAAAAAGAGATGAGAGGACAGGCAACTGGTTTCTTTCTGGAGAATCCAGGAAGGATTAGTAACATGTTCTGCTCTGTACTGCATCTGTAAAGAGATAAAAGCCAACGGGTTTCACCAGGTGACAACTAGAATCTACATAGAACTCTCCTCTAGCACCTTCTTCTAAGTGCTGGAGAAGGAAAGGGAAGTATCACCACTGTTACCACATAAGAAGCCCAGGACTGGTATCCCAAGCTGAGCATACCTACCAAGCAGTTGAAGCCTGGGAAGTATGAGGCCTTGTGCCCAGTTGTATATGCTGTACTGTGTAGCTCTCAGGCCTTCTGCCCATTAACCCAATTTGCAGCCAGATTAAGAACTGTTTGAGATGCTACATCCTCTTTACCCAGGATCAATCTCCTCCTTCTGAGGAAACTCAACCTTAGGCACGAATAGTCAAACTACTGATCTTGAAGTCCGTAACAACAGAAGAGTGCACTTAAGCTATGCTGTCAGAAATAAAACACATACTCAGCTACAGCTATTCCCGACTAGCAGAAACAGGGAATTCCTCCAGAGTTAGCCTGCCCTCAATGCAAATTTTGTAGAAAGCAGCATGTTGCCCTCATCTGAAGCACCCTGTACTTGTCCAGTGTATTACAGAATCACTAGTTTGAGACCAGAATTTCAGGTGCTCTCAAGTATGTGAAAAAGCCTCTCTTGGAAAGAATGCTAAATAAAGGCCTTCCAGAAGAACACAATTTTAAAGAATATTACATGCAGTGTTCCTAGTGTGACTAGTAGGTCTGACTAATTCACAGTTCCCTCCTAATTTCAAGAGTTCTATCTTTACAAAATCAGCACTTTCATAATCAGTGTCAGCCTATGCAACAGGGAAATCATTAACTATTATATTTTCAGAAATTTAGAAGTGTGCTTTAATTTGCTTCATTCTTGAGGCACAGATTCGCCTGAACAAATCCACTAAGACATTTCTATCCATGGCTGTTCACCACACGATTTTAATGTGGAAGCTGTCATCACAAATAAAGTGCGATGTGACACGCTCCTTTCAGTTCAATCAAGAACCCCTTCAAGGAAACCAGCCACAAACAGTGATGGCCTTAACAAAACCATTTCAAGTTTTACCCATTCTATTCAAAGTGGCACCATTAAAAAGTATCCAACTCATAAGCTATGCATTGATATCCATCATGTTAATAGACTGAATTCTACATGCATGTCACTCCACACTAAAAAACATAGGTCTTCAAACACTAAAGATACTATTTTCTTTCTCCAAAAGCACACAAATAGCACTAAATAGGCTATCAGCCAGCAAAGAGTAACATTGCAGTGGGTGCCTTTTAGCCAATACAGACAGTTAAACATGCCTTAAATGTAGTAAAATATAATTCATTCAGATTATCCTAAATGCCTCTGCTTCTCTTGAAAATGGTATTTTGTTAGTCTCACAGCAGTAGACTTAATAAAGCAGCATTCAAGTTTACTCATTTCCTGTCACCCAGAAAAGACTGTCCCCCTACTGTAAACTCTTAATATGCTGGCTAAATAGAGAAAAAGTTTAAAAAATGTTTAAGTTAATACAAACCTGCATACGACATTTCACTAAATCCAGAGGTACAACAGCAGTGTGTGTCAGGCCACAACTTAGGACCCCACCAACGCCACAGAGAGCATAAAACTTGAGCGAGCCATATTCACAACTGTATTCTGCAGCAAAAAATAAAGACACACCATGCTTTTACATAAACTCCATGCACTGTTGGACAGTGATATCCAGGGGATTGTTTATGCCTCCAATTCGTCAGTAGATTAAACATACCACACTAAACATGCTTTGCCAATGTCACGACAAACCAACATGCAGAACAAACCTGCATTCTGCATTTAACCAGGTCTAGAGGAACCAGTGCTGTATGTGTTGTTCCACAGCTAATAATCCCACCAAAGCCACAAAGTACAAAGAATCTGCCTGAGCCATAGGCACAGCTGTATTCTAGTTAATTGAAAAAAAAATACATATATATATGATCAATCATAAATGGTAACAAAGTTCAGAAAAGAAACAAAATTGACTGACTGCTACCTTCTCTAAAGTATTAAACTGAAATGATTTCCCATGCTATTGTTCAACTGTAGTGTTATACTAAAAAATAATTCCTTTGCTTTAAATTAGCACCTTTTGGACAGACAAGACTTGATTCCAAGCCTTCCAAATTAAGTTTTTTCCTTTAAAAAAAGAAATGGAAGAAATGGTTACATTTTAGCTCACAGCACATTTAAACCATAGAAATTAACCCCAGAAGTTGCTAGTAGAAATTCTGACTCAAAGTTGCAACGTCCAACTTTTCTATATCAAAGAATTATGCAATAACAGTGTTTCTCTAGTATTCTAGAGACAAAGCTTCTTTAGTTAAATATTTGGTGATACTGCAACTTCTGTATTTAAGTAGAGGTGATACAGACCTAAGAAATCAGTGTTGAATTCTTCTTTATGCAGATATATTTTCACGTATTTTTTACATTCTTTATACAATTTTTTTCTTTCAAGTACAGAATCTCAATGTATAAAGTTTCTGTTTAATGAAATTGCAAAGTGTTATTAATCATCACAATCAATGCTCATAAACAATGTTCATTAAAGAATCTTTCAGATCACATTTAATCAAGGGATACTTCATCTGCACTGTTCCATACAGTACTGTGTACAAAACCATCCAGTCTTAAAAGAACAAGTTATTAATTTTCACAAATTCCAATAGAGCAAAGTTACTGGAGCTGAAAAACAGAAATTAGTGTCTCCTCTTGCATTTTTGAAGAAGCTACAGAGGATGTGGAACCAGAAAACACTCAAGTTGACAATTAACAGTAGAAGTGTAAGGTAGCAGCACAGTTCTGCTACTACGCTTAGCATTTTGAACATACAAACAAAAGCAAAACTAATATACCAAGTAAGCAATATAAAATATTGCCCAGAGTAGAAAGGGGTAACCTAGGTCCTTTTGTTATTAGATCTAGGGGTGTCACTTCGATATAATGGAATAGACGTTAAAGTGTTACACCAACTTAATAAGAACTATCTCCAGGGAAACACTAATGAAAACCAAAAGACAGCAAAACCCCATCTTATTCAGAGCTTCTCTGCCCTTTTTGCTTGTAAACTAAGTTTCTTTATGAACATCAACAAAAACTTACAAATAAATTTAAAAGCATCAACAGAGCACCAGTTAACACTGTTAGGCTTATCCAGCTCATAACTTCACTATTATAAAGGAATTTCTTTCCCAAAATGTTTCAGATTTTACATTACATTTTACATTCTATGATTCACATTTTTCACCTTACTCTTCAAAATTAATCACCAAGACAATAAAAACGGCATTTTTTTTCTTTATTCTAAAATAGCAAATACCGAACCACAGACACCGTGTTTAGCCTAAATTTAAAACAAGAAATCAGTTAACCATCAGAATAATGCATAACCTATGACAGCTTTTTAAATTGGGATACTGCTCAAGACTAAATATACTTAGAATCATAGAATGTTTCAGGCTGGAAGGGACCTCTAGAGGTCATCTTGTCCAACCTCCCTACACAAGTAGGGACATACAAATATGCTGGTCTGGGACTTACACATACCTCTAAAATAGCTTGGTTATACTAGCAGATTTGCAGATAGCAGTAATATCCTGTTTACAGTTTGCCACAAGAGCTGGTTAAACACACACAAACAAGGCTTTCTATGCAGGTATAATCAGAGATCAGACTCTGGGTCTGTATCACAGGACAACTCCGTCTCACTGCAGCACAACAGCACTTGCAGTAGTCACCACACTGCCCAGATACCAGAAGCATTTGTTCACACTCCCTTTGTCAAAACAAATTACTGCTAGAAATAATATCCCTTAAGTGACACAGATATCTGTAGAAGGCACAGTAAATTAGAGCTTTATGTATGTGCTTTATTACAATGCTATTCAGACTGACCTGTCAGCTAGGTGGTCAAAACCAGTAATTAAGGAAAGCAAGTTAGTATCAATTAGGCTTGAGCTCTCTACAGGTACCTGAGTTTGTAGTGGTACAGCAGTATTAGAAAAGAAGCTATAGTAAATACCAGACTTTCTATTTGAGTCAAATTTCCTATAAATTGTTACCTGAAAAGAGAATTGGCTAAACATAGTACTGAGGGCAAGAAAGTATTCTAATATACCTAGACACCGACTTTAGACAAACAGCCTGAATCTACTCAAATATAAATATACACTACAAAAAAATGTCTACTGTTAAGAGATACATCATAACTTATTTCAATTCTCTGCTTCTGATCTGACAGGTTAACATGGACAAATTCCAAAGAGCTAATCATAAAACACTTTGTCTCTGAGCTGTGTCATGGATGATGCCCTCAGCTGAACTCAGAAGGTCTTGTGGTTTGTACTGACTTTGTGTGACCTTGCATAAGCTCAGATATATTCTGCTACGTGTTACTCTCCCAACACAAAGGCCAGAGAACCAACTGATATGTGAAATATGGAAAGACTACAAAGACTAAGAAACTCTGGTCACTTTTGACAGAATCTGCCTCCAAACAGGATGAAGATTAAGCATAATACTGTTAAGAAATAAGTGCACCTACTGAATATATTTAGCATACTGAAGAGTGATTTAGGGCTTTAGCTAGCTAGCAACAAGAATATTACATTGAAAGCCAGAAGTACTTTCTTGAAAACTGAATAAAATCCAACACCGAGATCTTCTCTTTCACACATTACATAAATGTTCATGCAAGAACATTAACACACTTCAATAACCACAGGAGTTCCCAAGAGGTATCTTGCTGAAATAACTTCTTACTTTTTTTTAAAAAGGTAGAAAAATTATGCTTTTCAGTTAGTAACAGCTTGAAAGAATTAGAATTTTAACATCTACCTCCACCATTGGAAGTATCATCAAGGTCTAACCTTTGGAAGTCACAGAAGTGATCAGGAAGCACTTGCACTTAAATTTAAAATGTATCAGTCTATCTTAGACAGCAGAGCTATCTGGTGTATGTCCCACAACTACAAAGAAAGAAAAAAGAAACAAAATAGCTAAAGACACCCCTAAAGTGTTTAGATGTTCAGAGGTCCAACTGCGAATAAACAGGGGGAGAAATAAGAGCAAAAGAAAAAAGGAGGATGGGAGAGATGGTCTTCCAAATTCATCCAGATTCACATGCTGCTCTTCCCCACAAAAGAATTACGGGCCTACAGCCTCAGTCCCCGAGGCTGCAGGCCTGGCAGAGCCAGGCAACTCTCTTACCCCCCCAGTATAAGAGATTTCCATTTAGGGTCCCTGCAAATACTCTGAGCTAGAACCCTCTCGTTTCCTTTCCCAGTAACACCGGATCCTTGCTGCCACTCAGCCAGCACCGCACGGGGAGCGAAAGAGGCTGCCAGCGCCTCCCCCGCCCGTGCCCTTCCTCGTCCTCCAAGCGGGCGCGTAGGCCCAGCGCCGGCTCCCGCCCTGCCGGGACGACTCCCGCCGAGCATGAGCCCACCCTCCGCCACCCCGACGGGCACAGGCCGGCGCAGCAGCACCTTCACCGCCCACAGGCCTCGCCTCCGCCGCGACCGCTCCCTCCTGCTCTCACCTTCAGCGGCAGATGCGGCCGCCAAGCTCCGCCGCGTAGCAGGAGCCTCCGCTGGCTCCGCACGTTTCCTCACCCCATCCTGGACCAGCTGGAAGTGCGGGGCGTAGAACGGGTTGAGCCGAGCGAGCGGCGCGACGGACGAGAACATGGCGACCTGAAGCGGGCGAGAAGAGCAGAGCGGCGTGGTTCGGGCAGGCCCGCCGCTGGCCCGGGCAGCTGGCCCCACACCCGGGAAGAGGCCCGTCGCCTCGGGGCGAGCAGCGGGCTCCGCCGGGCGGGCGCCCCCAGCCGCCCCGACTCACCTCCTAAGATGGCGGCAACGCAGACCGCTGCTAGGGGGGCCGCTCGGCGCAGAGGCTAACCGCGGGCCCGTCTCCGTCACTTTGTCCTTCGCCGACGCAAGGGGCGGAGCCAGCGCGCAAGAAGCCGCAGGGCGATTGGCGGAGGCGCGCCGCGAACCGGCACCGTCACGCACGCGCAGACGAGGCCAACGCCCTTACGCCCCTGGCGCGCTCTGGGGGAGGGGCCGGACCCCGCGGCCGATCAGCGGCCGGGCCTGGGCAGGGACGAGGGCGCGGCCCACGGGTGCCTGGCGGCTGACGGACCGGCCGCCCGCTGCCCTTGCCGGGGTCAGGCTGGCGCCGCGGCTGAGTCGGGGCTGAAGGCCCGCCGGGAGGGAAAAGCTGGTTGCTGGGCAGTGAGTGTGTATCAGTGCGCCTTCCCTGCGTGAACTGCAAAACTGATCCCTCCCCCTCACTGTCCGTCTCCCGGCGCTTGCCAATTAGTCCACATGCTTCCCGGAGCCTGCAGGCAGCGTGTTACGGCCCAGGGCAATGTCAAACCAGAACCACTCCCAAACTCCTGCTTTACAGGTACCACAGGCAGCTCTCAGCCTGCTTGTGGCACGCGCAGGCTCACCTCGATTCATGCTCTGCAGAACTTTTAAGATGAGTTTAAAGTCCTCGGTATCACCCCAGAGTCCAGCTGTGTCTACTCATATCTAATAACACTTCCTAATCACAGTCAGGTAAAGGTGTAAGACGCAGCTCCTCTAACAGAAGGTTCACCCCTCTCACCAGCACCGTGCAAGACGAACTCGCAGGTCAGGAGGTGGGGCAGCAACTACAGCCTCTACAGCTGCATCTCACCTCTGGAGGACAAGCTCCCAAGGCACCTTGGCATGGCCTGTACTACAACAGCTGCTGGCAGAACTGCTAGTTACTGGTTAAAACTAGAATGCTATTTAACACAGCAGCCACACTTGGCCTTAACTACCTTAAACTTGGTGTGATTTCACTCATCTTAGTGGATTTACGTAGTAGAAAACACAGTAGAAACACAGGAATTCTTATCTCTTCGGTAACAGAACTAAGTTTTCACCATCTTTATCATAACCCTTCCATTATAGTGCTCTGTAACAACATAAGCACAGAAGACAGCAAAGCAGGAAGCACACACTGAATATCTCAGCTATTACTTCAGGGCACAGAGCCGTAACAAATGGCACACCTGCACCACCAGACTGTAGAACCACCTCTTCGGCCAGAGCAGCAGCTCCTACTGAACTTCCCTGGAGGAGGACCTGCCACACCAACCTCAGGACTTGGTTCTACTTGCTGTATTTCACAACCAAGGTGATCCAGGCCGACTCATACACAGGCAAAAGTGACACACACCTAATAGCACTGTCACAGAAGTCTAGATTGGCCATCCCTCGAATAAACTAGGCTCCAGCTGCCAAGTAGGAAAAAGCTGACACTCAAATTCTCCAAGTACTTGTGTAGCAACCACCTGAACACCTGATGTGCTGCTCACTGCCATGGGCAGCAATGAAGACAGAATTGTTCATTTTGCCACTACTTGTTCTGATTCACTCGCATCTAAACAATTGTCAGTAGCAATGTTTTATCTAAAAAACACTAATGCTTATTTTTAACTAGCTAATAACATCTGAACATGACTGAGACTTTGGCTTTTATCTCAAAATTAAGTATTAAATTGCAATTCTTGCTGACTTTTAAAATTTTAACATATAGAAAGCCTCTGCTCCTTCCAATTATGAAGGATGAACATGTGACTACATTTATATACATTGTGTGCAAACTAGTACTGACACTCAGAGCTACAGTTTGTGGAACAATCAGTTTCCTCTGGTTTTAGCTGACCATTAGCTTCTAACAGCTGTACTATTAACAAGTATCATTAAACAGCAGAGTTTAACATATCCCCATGAAAATACAGGGGTAATATATGTACCTGCTGAATGCATATAATTTTACACAGAAAATCTCTTCAGCTCTTCCCAGATATGAAAGAATAAAACAGCAATAGCTTGCAATTCAAATCATCTAGATATTAATCTGATTTCTGACACACATTGAAGGTTGTAATAGATTAAACTTGGAAGATGTTACCTTTTGGTGTCCACCTCTGTCAGATCAGAGTAAAAAGAGTTAGCGTAAATTAAATCCATCTTTTAAAATCAGTAGCTTTTCAAATTCTGGGAGCTTAGGAAAATGTCCATTTGGCAACTCCAAAGTTTTCCTAATTACATCTTTCCTTCTGTTATCACCCCCATTGCCCAGCCATTCCCTCCGCCCCAAGCAGCACACAATCAAGAAATTGTAGACTAGCTCCTGTCTTACAATGACTTTTCACAGTTCTAACATTTCAGTGAAGCCTGTAAGTAAAATCAAAGCTCTTACAATCTTGTTCTCCAGGTGACTTACTGTTTTTGAAAATATACAAGAGAGGGAAACAACCATCCACCTTTGATAATCAGGTCAGCACAAGGAACATCTGCTCCTGCTGGGAGCATATATTTTACATACTCCTTCACTGTATCAACACCACAACTACTAGACAGTGGTTCTAGAGAATCAGTAACAGATCAACTCAAGCCGTAAGTATTGTCAGTCACATGCTCTCAATGTAGGAAGTAGTGAAACCTCTCCTATTCTTATCAGTCACTGCTGTACATGTCCTCATCTGATAACCTTTTTAAAATCTAAATTCTTCCCAGACATTACATGTTTTTCCTCCATAAAACACCACATTTTTTCCTAAATAACAAGGAAGGCAATGCAGATACAATTTTTAACCACAAACTACAATGCTGACAACGAATTTCAAAGTGAGGTGGGACAGAAGATATAGGGAAATATTCTTTCCAATAAATATGTATGTAATACTTATAAGTATATATGCCACCTTAGGACTACTTTACAAGTTGAATTAACTTGTAGACCCTATGCTGTATAAACATCTGTATATGTATACATCTGTCATAGCTTGCTGCTGCACTGGTGCAAAGCAGCCTGGCATACTCCCTAAAGAAAAAGAGAAACCAAAATCATTGGGAAATTTTAAGATGATAAGCAGACTTACAAAATTTACAGTAAAAGCTCTATTAACAGAGACAAAGGGTATGGTGAAATACCTAAGTTTGTAAGCACAAGACTTCGAATTATACAACACAACCTACCCCTGTATCTATTTTGATCAGTCAGATGAAGTGTTAAAAGTTTCCTTTAAAAGCTTTACAGCCCAATATGCAACATCAGCCATATCAAAGCAAGGCAAAGATACCATGCACAAGACATGCCAGTTTTACTTCATTTGCAATTTTTCTGCTGAACAGTCTCCATTTGGAGCTCTATTAAAGGCATTACTTTTGTACTCAGGTCTTCTGATTTTACTCACCCAAACTAGTTAATACTTTAAAAAGATATTTTGTCCCCAGAACCATCTGAAAAGGTAATTAGCAGTAACTGAGGATTTCAATACTATGAAGATTTTCATAAGTTGTGCCACAGGAACCAAACTAAAACACACACAGATCTACCCTAGGAGGGACCCTAAAGCATTCTTTAGGGCAGTACTGAGCATGCTACAAGCAGGCAAACTGGGAGAAAAGAAAGTTCCTTCACACAATTTCCTACTTAAATACAAATCAAGGTTTCAAAACACACAGAATTTAAATTTAAAATCCTCCTTGCAAATTTCTTGCTCAGACACTAGGTGCTCACAGCCTCACCATGGATCAGGTACTGTAAAATTAAGTCTCAACACTGCAAATGATATCTCTCAGTGATTCACAGCTCAATACCAGACTCCTGAGACTTCAGGCATGTTAACAGATTAGCACACAATTTAAAGGGAAAAGCACAAACTCTGTTATAGTAAGCTCTAATTCAGACATGTAAATCAAGATCTGCCATGTTCTCAGCACAACATTCTAAGCAGTATGAGCAAGGATGAGAATAAACCCCACCAAAACAAACAAAATCCTGTCGTGCCTATTAACTTACACAGGTCTTTTCCCACACTTTGTAGTCCTTGCCTTAAAAAGGAGTTGAGCGGTATTTACTACGTCAGAACCCAACTAATTTTTGCAACTGGAATTTGGATACTAATACAAGTCCATAAAATTGCTCTATTTTGTGATTGGTTTGGAAAGTTTAACCTGTCTCTGTCCAGAAGTCAAGATAAACTAATGGGACAAAAGTGAACTTATGGAAAAAAAAAAAGAAAACCCAAACTAAGTTCTTATTGCTTCAGCACTTCGTATCAAAGACTTCAGTATACTTCAGTGTAACTTTATACAGCAGTTATTTAGAAGGCTTTAAGCACATGCAACTACTCTGATAGTAGCATTACTACTACATGTTGCTCATAGAATAGCGTGAATAGCTTTAGAAATGCTGGTAAATCCATACTTGGGGCTGGGGGAGGATGGGAGAATAAGGAAGAGGTTATTCTCAGGGCTAATCTCACCTCATTAAATGCCTCAAATATGATAGGCTCATTAATTTCTCAAGGATGCATTGTCTTCCAACTGCAGCTGAGCTACATGTAAGTTACTTTGAGGACTTATGTAGAAAAGTCTTTACCTTCTGTGAAGTAACACTGAAGTTGAGAGGATTCTCCAAAACAGTGCACAAATGAAAGAATGATGATATTTAATTGCTTTGCAGTTCAGTTTGGGGTTTGTTTGTTGTAGGGGTTTGTTTTAATGATGCTAATGGTATCCCTGAAGGAGGTCAACAAAGTATTTCATGTAACTAGAAGAGAAAGATATATTTCATGTTATAAAAATACATCAAAGTCAGGTGAAAAATAATTTAAAGTGAAAAGGAAGTTTCTTAAGCACTGAAAAGCAAATTAAAACTAGCTTTTCTTCCCCATTTAAATTCAAGGCCTAACACAGACTAAAGGTTTATGGTGCAAAACTATTACTGTAGTGCAAGTATGATGAATATTTCCCCCACCAAGTGTTGACATGAAATGCTCTGGTTTTACTATCAGATTTCTTTTTTTTTTTTTTAAACATGGATGGCTGTAGCAGCACAAAAATCACACCATCAATACATCAGTTGTCTTGTTTTTGCTGCTTTTCAGCAACGCATTTATTTTGATAAGGAAAATCCACACACATTAAAATCATTTTTATTTTTCTGCATTTTGACACCAAAGGTGAATGTCTTATGTTACAACTCTCTATAGGATGGACACAAGTTTAGCTATTGGAATTACTCAAAAAAGCAGAATAAAAGAAAAAAAAGAACATTAATCTTAACTGAGAAAACCCAAATTATTGCTTTGCTACAAATTACCATGTTTGTCCCAAAGTTCACAGAAAGTAAAGCTTCCCATAGCTATAGTCTACACAATAATTGTACCTACAGTAAAAAGATACTATTAACTAATGTTCTCAGTTTTTTATAAGTAGCACTTTAAGAATAAGTAGTATGATTTATTGCGATTCTGTACCAAGCAATAAGACTGAACATCTGTATGCTGCAGATTTAAGCACACCAAAATGTATACATTCACTTTAAAAAAAATTGTTGCTTATCACTCTTCATTGGTAGTAGTGAAGTCAGCTTCCTGCTCAACTAAGTTACACAATATAGAGTGTTTCAGCATGCTTCCACTGAGAAAAATAGTCAACTGCATATAAGTAGTAAATCTCACCTTAGAAGATGAAACTGTAGCAGAAAATGCAGCAATGCCCTCTTCATACAAGAATAAAACTTCATATGGAATTTTCACGCTTTGAGAATACTTCTCTACATGAATATTCAAAAATAATCACATAAAGCTGTGTTGGAAAGACCTTGTTTTTTTAAAAAAGGAAAAAGACCACTGCTGAAGTCAGAATTTAGACTAGTTCAGATAACAACCTTGACCCAAAAAAAAGTATTTTAGTAGCAAATTATATTGATGCAATTTTTAGTTTCCACGCATATTACTAATAAATAACTTTCTCTAAGACATCTCTTGCCAATTAGATCTGTATTCAGCTCCTACAACACTGTAAGCACTAAAATGAAGGGATACATTTAAATGATGTTACACATAAACAGTTACTAATATGATTCTAAGACTTTTACAGAAATGCAAACAGGTCTACAGTTACATTTACTAAAGTTACAGTAATCTACAGAAAAGGTTGTCTTTGTACTCTCCCTACATCCTAAAAGAGACCAAATTCATCGCTACTGAAAAAAATGCATACAAAAATGCATTTCCCTTTATCACCTGTCAAAATCCTCCTCCTCAATAATCTATAGAGACAAAAGTACAACTTCTTTTCTGTGCAAAGGAAAAGCTTTAAAAACACAGCTTCACATTTTACTATATTTTTGCCCTTCTCAGCTTTCAAGTTCTTGCAAAAACAAATATACAGTTTCTCAAAAGTGAATTTAAAGGATGTCCACATTAAAAAAATAAAGCCTACAAAAAGTTCAAAGATCTAAAAAATGTAACTCCTATGGCAAAGTGATCTCCTACTAGTTGAAAGTCCAGAAAGTTACCAATGTCCATTTAATATTATCTTTCTTCATTTATCCAATTGATCAGGTTCCAATCATATTATTTCTAAGAAGTCCTTGAGCCGATAAGAGGGCAGAAGAGTTCTCTACAATTAAAAACAGGAGATCAAATCGAGTATGCCTTTCAGAAAGATACTCAATTGGCACCACTCTCAGAGAAAGTATTCAGATATCTAGAGAAAGGATTTCCTTGATTAGTTTCCATAGACTGATAAACCAAAAACAAGAAGACTGAAGCAACGACAAAGAAAAGAACTTTTATCCACAGGGGAACGGAGCGTTCTTTTTTTGGTGGTGGTTTCTCAGACTTGATGTCAGTGGAGGTACCATATTTTGTAGCATACTTAGAGAAACTTTCCTCCATTCTGAAGTCAGTGTGCTCTATAGGCCGGCTAGCAGCTCCTTTGATCGGTCTACGGCAGCTAGCACTGTTAATTTAAAAAAAAAAAAAATTAACATATTGCATATTTAAAAGAGCAACCTAAGGTATACAGGAAAGTTATAGCAAAATTAAAAGAACTAAAAATTACTTCTCATTAATGCAGTACTAGAAACATCTGTCTCAAACTCTTAATATATCCATCATTACTATTTTTAAAGTTAATCATTTAGTATTCAACCAACCATCCCTTAAAAAACCTCTCAAATACCACTTCACTCTATCCACATAATCAATGGATTGTAACTGGCAATAAAGGCCTAGGAAGTGTCTCTCTCTATTTACATCTTTAGTAATCACTTATGCAGCCCCACTGAGATCTCTAAACCTGAGATGGCCAATGGTCCATGGTCATTAAAGTATCTACTGATGGTTAAGCCAATACACAGAGGCAAAGACAAAGAAGTAAGGGTTAAGAAACCCACATACGTTGCCAAGTACCTTATATACAAGGAGTACACATGCATTATTTCTATTGAAAAAAAAAAATGGTATAGATTTAACTAGACTGATAGACCTCAAAACAAGAGAGCATAGCTGAGTAGTGAGCAGATACACCACAGAGGTAGTAACTGGTACCATATATTCTTCTTACAGTAAGACTTTATGCAACTGCAGTTTAAACTGAATATATAATTAACATGATAGAAACAGGAGTTGACTTCACATCTTAACATAGGTAACTGTTTCTTCACATTCCCTAAACAAGATAGTTTTGTGAACTGCTTAATTATCCAAAGGATTGTTTCAGTTTGTTTAAATACAAAGTTACACAGAAAAATTTAATAGCCTTTCCTAGATGTCATCCTTATTCATGCTAAGAGTAACCTTTGACTACAACAGGACTGTTACTTAAAAGGAAAAAAGTAAGAGTATCTGAAAATTATTTTTGGCTTTCAAAAAGAAAGCTCACATATATGCCGGGAGATCTTTCATAAAGCAGTTGCATCTAGACAAAAACTTAAATATTGTAAGCCATTACCATAGAGAAGTCCTTTACATTTAACCTCCAGTGTCCAGAAATGCCAGCAGTAATTGCTACTGTGGGATTACCCTGTTCTCCCACCCCCAACTTAAATAAAGAGGCTGTTTTGGCTAATAAAACCATGTATATTGAACAGAAGAGCTAAGTGGTCATCTCAACTGTCATTGAGCCAGAGTGGAAAAAATGTTCCTCAGAAGTCTATCAATATAACCAAAGGACACTTCTCAGCTTAAATAGGTTTACAAGAACTGAGAAAGAAGCTCCCATAAATCTTAGATACCTGATTCCTGTCGGTGTTGATACTTCATAAGGAAACATTTCCTTAAGGATATCCCTTTCTACTCTTGGTTCTTCTGTAGGAATTCTCTCCAGTACCTAAGAAACCAAAATCAATTATAGGTCTAACAGATCGCAAAACAAAAAGCTCCTGCACAGCCATCCCAGTGACCATAACCATGTGCACCATGTAAGAATGAATGAGTCACCCAGTGACATTCAAGAAGTCTACTTCTTGTGTTTTAGAAGTTAGTTTAACCACTGTTAGTGGCAGCTGTCTGGTCATTTTTGATGTCTTAAAGCAAAAAGTGCTCTCCTCAATTTCCTTTAAGATAAAGAATATGTTGTATAAACACAATACAGCCAGTGATGTAGATGACAGAAAAACTTAAGCACCACCTCTATTATGGCTGTGTTGAGCACATCACAGGATTGGTTGTGGACAACATGGTTAAAAAAGCACCGATGTTCTGTCTCTTCTTGCTGTAATAAACAATGCCATAGTACAGTAAAATAATAACTGAAAAACAATAACTGAAAAACATCTTAAGCAGTGTGATATAGAACATCAAGTAATCCCAGAACCACCTATTTGACAATTAAGTCTATATTCCAGTCACATTATGAACAAATAAAGCAGCCCATTTCATACATCTCAGACCCACAGGTAGAATCTATTTCACAAGTGTTAATATATGTTTTATCTACAGTAACTACAGGAAGCAATGAACTCCATTTAAATTCAGCCAAGTATTCCCTTGTAATGTAAAATTTCACAATATTGCAGTTCTATATCAATACAATTATATATACTTGCAAGTGCTTTAGACAGTTATCTAAGACAGAATTTTGGCAGCTTGATGAGCTTAACAGTAAAATAATTATTTTCTTTCTTGATAACTGACAGGAATATACAGATGCTTTTTACATTCAGGCTTTTGGTCTAAAGTAATCCTACTATTGGATTTACTAAATTAAGGCACATTGTGATTTTTCAGGATAGGCTGATTTACAAGATCAAAGGTAGATAACGCAATGCTGCTCTATCTTTGAGCTATTCAAAGAATTTAAAAGAAAAAAATCCCCATTTTGTTCAGAAAAATAGCAGCACAAGAAGAAATAACACACCAAAAAGATATTTGGCTTAGGAAAAAAAAGAAAAATATAAAAAGCAGGATTTACACACACACACCCCCCCAAGTCTAAAAGGGGAAAGGTAAAACTTTTATATTCTCTTGTTTATGCCATATGACAACACTAGTTTGACTAATGCAACCTGGGCAATGGCATCCTCCACCCCTTCTGTACTAAGGAGTAAGCACACACACACAAGAATCATCTTCACAGAGAGTAAGCAAGAGGAATCTAAGTTTTAATTTATTTACTTCAGCTGTCATCAATGGTTTCTTTGGTGTTCTTCTGGGCATGTCTGAGAGTTCACTGATTGACAGTGTAGAAGCTGCATGCTTGAAATTTCCAGGCACCCTATTGACAACCTGCCGAGATTCAAAATTGTTCAAACTCAGAATCAGCCAAAATACAAAAATAAAAGGGGGGAAGGTGGCAAGACCATACAACAAAACCTTTACGTGCATTGAATATATGCATGTTAGGAGTTAACTCAAGAAGGTTATGTAGCAGATACTGACATATTGCTTATCATTCCAAGTAGTTTCTTTTAAGCCATTTAGAAACATAAAAACTATTTAGTTCACAAGAAAAGCCAAACTTAAAAGCAGACAGTCTGCATATACTTAAATAAATTAAGAAAAGATCTAAGCTTTTCAAGTGGCTCTTTTTGACCCTCCCACCCAAAAGACATTAGATGGAACCTAGGTGTCTACCTAGTCCCATCTCAAAGTGAACAGCATTAGGAACTAAAAACAGATACTGAATGTGGTTTCAAAGAACACTGAATAGTCTTACTTTCCCTAAAACAGTCTTCTAACTATTCAGAACAGAATTATTCTGTCAGCAAAGATATATTACAGAAGAATACCACTTGCATGATTTATTAAGCATATTTACTAGAGTCTCGTTGCTTGAAGTCAATATAGTTTCAGCTATGGGAGTACTCTCTGATATTACAGCATCATCTACAGGCAACTGTGCTGTAGCTTCCACCTGTTTGTTTAAAACAAACAAAAGAAAACAATTGAATAAAATAGCCACTGGGACCCTAACAGTGAGAAAAAAAGCTTTTCTATCATAATAAGCCTCTCATCACCCTTTTCCTTGGTGTTCTTCTTGACACTCTTGTAGACTCCCTAGAAAATGCCTGCAGAGGTCCACTTTTTGAAGATCCACTTGTCCAGACAGTCTCAGTAACTCCATCTTGAGAATAGGTCTATTCAAGCACCAAACACATAATCAAATACATGAAAACCAGCTCTCAACATTGGATACCCACAACCAAAAGCCAGAATAGCAAGCAGTGTGTCTACAATCCAAAAAAAGTGGATCACGTAATACATTCAATTATGAATAGTTATATTAGTAGTGTTGCCCACAATACTCCTGTTAGAGCACGTTATTGTTCAAATAGAAAACTCAATAGATAATGCCCAACAGTAAGAACTGATCATTTTCTACTGAACTAACTAATGCTACAAGTCACTACATCAAGCCACAGACAGCAGATACGCCAGCTTTCAGACCCATCACAATACCTGCCTATGCAAAAACAAAACAAAAATCTATGAGCATAAGCAGAAGGCATCATCTTGTTCTCTACCCAGATAGGGGTCTAACCTCTCAGGCAGCGATGGGAATGATTTAGGCCCAGCCCCCTATATTTCAACAGGAACAGCCACAGGAGGCAGGGAGAGTTGTTTTATAACCTTAAAAGTTTATAAGAGATGAAACATATAGAGATGAAACAATTTTCCCATAACAGTAGGTTTAAGCAATCAAGCCTGACACAGTTCTTCACAGATGTCAGTAACAACATGAAGCCATTAATAAACACAGATCATTCAGATCATTGCCTTATTGCAAGTTTGATACTCAAAGAAAAAAATCCTCCTCAAAACTTTTTCCAAGTAGACCTAGAAGAAAAGGGAGATGAGGGTCTGCTTCATCTAGATTATAAACAAGATTTTCCTTTTATTTGGTTAAGCTAAAAAATAAAAAGGATATTACTTTGCTAATGCTGCAATCTTTGCGCATTAGCACATCACGCATTGATGTACTACCAAGGTTTTGGCAGTTACACTCGGTCCTGATGGAAGTTATACAGACCGGTGCAACTGTCAATTACAGGTCAAACAGCAGAAGTAACTTCACTGGAACAGTACTACCCTCGAATAAAAAGTGTTAAGAGAGCAGGCTGAAAAGTATTTATTTATCAGGGGGTCGGGGGGGGGAGGTCTAACAATCCCCATATGCATTCCCCACTTATCTTCACAGTTACTCTAGTGAAACTAGAAGCTGGGCAGCTTTATGACTCTTAACCTAAGTTCTGTATTGCAGCTGCTATGTACCCAGCAGAGGGAGCACAAGTGGTTTGCTTCACTCCAAAGTTACTGAAACACTTAGAAAACCAAATTATGTGTATAGACCTCAAGTCTGAACAGATTCTGTTGTTTCACATAGAATTGCAGATTTCAGCCTCCAATATTCTTTTCAATTTAAATAGACTTTTGATGAATGATCTTCCAACCCCTCACATGTTCACCTGACACTGGCTTCTCTTCCCTCAGTCATGGCTCCTCACCTCACATCCAAACATTTTATTTGAGGTGTTCATTAGTGGCTTAGAGAAAAACAGACATTTCAGAGTGGTTCCACTCAAGTGCATTCCACTCAAGAAAGCAGTAAGGCAATTACTTCATCCTATTAATGGAGAGCTCCCTGCCCCAGGTTGTTTGACTAGGAACTAGTTTTCTTCTAATGAAAAGTTAGAAGTACTTCAGTAAATAACCACCCCTCTCCTTAGTTCTTCAGATGCTTGTCAGTCATATGTTTTAAGCACCAAGTTTCAAGTTTTCTTGCATGCATAGTCTAGGAAAAAAAAAAAATCAGAATCTACTAGAGATTTATTCTAGAGAATATTCAATGGACAAAATAAAAAAAAATTGTTTACAGTTATCCTCACTGTCAATTGAGCAGGCCTTGTCTGCTGATCCCACAAATATCCGAACTAAACAAACCCTATTAGAATGTAATACTCACGTTCAGGTACACCAACACCCTGTACATAACCGGAGAAAGCTACAATGGTGTGGTACGTAAGTACTATTCAGCATGGGCTTCTGTCGTATTGTTCACAAGCAGTGAAGCTCTAGATTATGATTTTACCTCAGCTATCACTTACCAAGTTTTTTATTTGTTGTATTCCACATGAAATTTGTATGTCAGCAGCTGCAATGCTGCATGCATTATTTTAACGAAGCCCAGCTATATAGGTAGTCGAAAAAATGCAGGGAGGAGTAGGGGAACACAGCAAAGGGAGAACATCTCTACAGAAAATCTCAAGGAGAAAGACCAGTTCTACATTGCTAGGACTTGTTAACGTTTACGTTATTTAGCCTGCCTCTTTCTGTCCAGTGCCATTTACTATGAGGCTCAGTTCAGTTCTGAACTCTAACTCCATATTCACACATGATTGAAAGGGGGCTTTCAAATTGGGTTTTTCTTCCAACTCTTCCAGTTCACTATGAAGCAGCAACTAAGCACAAACAGCAGTGCTTAAATTCACCTAGCCCTCCACTGCTAACCGAATGATAAGACCCATAAGCCTGCTCAAGTTCCCCACTCAATTTCTTTTGCACCAGCGTGCTTAAAGACTATCTATTTGCACTCTTAACAGCAACATCCATCCAAGGCAAACAACAAACCTTTTGTCTGCGTACCTCTGAACTAAGACTAGGGCTGCACAGGACATAGAAGTGAATAACATGCCTGTTCATACCACACTACCAACCAATTCAGCCCCACCACCCTTCAGAGCCTCATAATCTTTGAGCCAATGCCACATAGTGCACAACAGTTGCATATAATTCTGTAGAATAAGTATGGTCACTTGACATATTAGCTGCAAACTTAAGACACAATTTCAGAGGAAGAGAGAAATAAAAAAACAAACTTATTCTCAGCAAAACATGACTACACACATTTGCTAGCCAAAAAACATGAAGTTGTTCTTGGCCTCAAGCAGCTGTAAACTTTCGTTCGTGGGTTTTGGTTTTTTTTAATTTATTTGCTTTTTAAACATAGGAGTTGAAAGGTTTAACAAGCTAGAGAGTTAGGAGTTCCTGAAGGTTTTGGCATCATTTTTTGATTAATCAAGTGATATTTCTTTCAACTACTGGTAATCAAAATCTGCAAGTCACAAATATTGCACCTCTAGTGCATATTTAAAAGATCGCAAGATAAACATAGTAATGACCCAAGGTTATTACAGTGAAATTGGATGACAAAAAAATTTAATAAAGGAGTAAGCATTCAATACTTGAAAATGCCACAAAAATATATCACTATCTCTTCTGTAAGTAGGTTTCTCAAAACTAGAAGCTTTGTTGACAGATGAATTAAATACCTCTATTACACTGAGGCTGGCAGGAATTTCTGGGTGAAGGGTGATTTAGAAAAATGTAATCCAAAAATCTGAAGGTTCAAGATACCTATTACAAAGACCATCATGAGCTGAAGTTGCTTAAAAAAAATTAAGGAATATTTTTGTGTTGTACCATATGTGTGTTTTAATTTGTAGAAGAAAATCTGTTTGGTCTGTACCCTAAAAACAATTACAAACAAGCAGAACTAGTTATGGATCTCCATATTACACAAGAAAGCAAAATCATGTTTATACATACGTACACACACACTAAATAGGAAGTATCTGGCATTTACCATGAAGTAGTGAAAAAAGTCACTGATCTGCTAAAATATATCAGGCTATTAATAGTTCAAGTTTTGAGTTACTGACTATTTTCTATACAAGTACTTTACTGTAGCACAGCTTCCCTACTTATTGGTCAGATGAATAATGGTGAAGATCCTATACAACCTAAACTGGAGAACATGGTATTTAGTGACATCATCACATCACCAGGACAGATCAGCTACCAACTACTGAATCTAGTTTTCAGTCAACAGTCTGAAAATCTGGAGGTGCTTCTGTAAAATCCCTCTTTCACCAAGACAATAGAACAATTATTATTTATAGGTAAAGGACAAGTAGTACATACAGCAAAATGCTTATTATATTTCTTCTTAGGAAAAGCTTTCCAACAAATTAATGTCTACTCTAGTACTACTGGTAGAAGTATAGTTGAAGAAAAATATTGTATAGTTAGCTAATGCATGTATGTACACACTTACACTTTTAGAGAGAGGCATATACTTAAGTACCTTTTTCCAAACTTTTTTTAGAAACAGCTTCTTTTATTGAATCAAACTGTTTATAAACACCCAACTGGATGACATCAGCCCATCCGACTTAAAAATCTGTCAGGTTTCCAAAACTAAACATGCTAAACATGTTAAGGTTGCCTATTATTCTTCTCCAACACATGCTACATGCAAGTCAGAAAAAGAGCTTTTAGCTGACCATAAATTTGAATGTTATCAGACAGACTAAAACCAGCAGCAGCTACAGTTAATTCACAAGATTGTCATGCTTTCTGAAAACTTTCAAAAAACAGCACAGCCCACTTAGTCAAATATGATTATGTTAAAGGCAGTAAAGTGTTTAGTGAGCAGATCACCTGCAGTTAGCAGCCATACCAGATGCCACTCCATTAAACATACCTGGTTGTGTTCAACAACTCTTCGTTTGATGGCTACTGGAGTCTTCATCCTGGATTTCAATGGTTCTCTCTTCTCAAGCCTCAGCTCAGTCTTCGGATCTGTAACCGGTTTTAATATAACTAGTTGCTGCAACACGACTAGTTGTTGTACTAGTTTAAACCACTTGTATTTTAATAAAAATTCATTTTAAAGAGGCAACATAACCCTCCAGTTACCATTTCTTAAGAAGTTGTGAGATACAAGTACATTTCTCCATTGAATGTAGAAGAACAAAGACTTTTGAAGAATAGCCTTAAAAATTATTTTAAAAAACTGAGCCAAGTATTTCAGTTTTGACCTAAAAATCCTTGTTTCGGGACCTATCCAACAGCTCTGTTCAGAAACTGGTATTATTTAGAAACATTAACCAAAGTATCATTACACTATTGATTGTAGTAAGGGTACTAAAACTTCTGAACATTGTTTAGGCTGTTAGTTTTGTTTTCTTTAAAATAGGTCCTTTTGGAAGAAGGGTGAGTGGTTAACAGTCATCTTACCAGTAAGAGGAGGTATTATTTCCACATCTTTTGTAAAATTCTAATAGCATTTTATCAACATAGTTAGAGCTTATTTATAGAATATTATTTTGGCTGGGGGGTGTTGTGTTGGTCTTTCCCCCCCCCCCCCCCAATGTTTGAACAGCTTGGTAAACAGATGAAGCACATGTAAGTATAATGAGATAGCTGTCAGTTGTGATCGGGCTCTTGGCTGTCCTAAAAATAAATATCTAACATCCCTTTGCCCCCTCCCTCTAAAAGTATAAGAGGTTAAAGTCCAAAAACAAGCTCAAATATGCAAGGGAGATCTATTGAGTTCCTAGTTCTATTTCAACCCTTTCCATCCTATCTCTATGGAAGTTCCCGTAAGAATCACAGTAAAAAACCCAAACAAACCCAACCCCCTAAAACCAAACATGTTGGGTTTGTGGCTGGGGAGAGGGGTAGGTAGCAAGGGATAGGGCTACTGGAGCGGCTCTTGTAAGAAGCTTAGTTTCCGCATCACTAAGTCAGACCTGCCTCCGGCCAAGGCTGAGCCAGTCAGCACCTCTGCAATAACATATTTAGAAGGGTAAAAACTGTTGGAAAACTTTTTTTTTTGTTTTGGAGAGGAGTGGGACAGGAGAGACATCCATGCAAACACCCTGGTCAGTGAGGAATGGGAAGGGAGGCATGCCAGAGCAGCCATTCCCCTTCAGCCAGTGGTGAGATGGCAGCCCAAGCCCTTGCAGCCTTTAAGAGACCAATGGTGGGGAAGAGTCTGCAGCCCAGGGAGGATCCCACACTGGAGCCATGGACCAATCCCAAAAAGGAGGCCATGACTCTGAGGGGCACCCGTGTTGGAGAGGTTCATAGCTGGGAGAACTACATTCTACAGAAGGGAGCCACAATGGCAGAAGAAGCCCATGGAGGACTGTCTCCCATGGGAGGGATGCCACAGTACCACAGGGGAGGACTGAGTTTTTCTCTTAAGAAGGAAGGAACAGGAGAAACATGAAACAAACTGGGACTGACCAGAACCCCCATTCCCTGCCCCCCTCTGCCACTGGGGGAGGAGAAGGGAAAAAGGGAGAGGTGGGGGGGGAATGGTTGTATTTAAGATCCAGTTGTATTTATTATTGTCCTTCTCTGATTCAATTGCTGAATTGGTGGTGGCTTTGTTTAAATTTGATTGTTTTCTTCAAGTTGAGTCTGTCTTTTGCCCACAATTGGTGAGTGAGCTCTCCCTGCATCTTGTCTAGACCCTCAAGCCTTTTCTTGCATTTTTCTCTTCCCCATCCCACCAGAGGGGTTAGGAGTGAGAGAGCAGCTGCTTGGTGTTTTGTTGCCAGCTGGGTAGGCTCAAACCATGACACACCACATAAAATAAGCACCTTCTTGCATTTGAGACATGCTTTAAAGACTACACTGTTTTCACTTTTTGTAAGATGTATGATAGTGTGGTTTAGGTTCCACTTCCCCCACCCCTTCACTTTTTGATATAAACCTGATAATTAAACCACAGAAAACATGCCCAAGACTGATCAATCAACCCATCCCAAACAAAGTCCATAAGGAACTGAGCATAAAAGGGATTGAATCATATATAAGAGACATTAGACAAAAATGTACAGAGGTTTAATAAACAGTCATACACTATCCCATAGTAAATAACTACTGTGAGCACTGTAAAACAAAATTGCACTTGCACTTAAAGATTAAGTGCAAAGAACACTGGAACACTTAATATGCAGTTATCCTACCTGTCAGATTTATGGGCTCCAATCTGGGGAAAATGGACAAAAAAGGAACAGCTTAGTAGCAAAAAGTTTCCTTTCCCAGAACAGGCACCTGGATCACTGCATGATCAAGTCCATGACTCACATGGTCTACAGCAGTATCTTAAAGCCTCACTTAACAGCAAGATGATACCCTCTTTAGATATTTCTTCTACTGCAAGTATTATTGATATAGAATTTGAACAGTTCACATGCAAGTTCTGCTTAAGTCTTACCTTCTTCATTGTCACTGTACTGGTCAGAATCATTATTTCCATTCTGTCTAGTGTTCTCAGCAGTTGAAGAGATGTCCGGGAGAGGTATAGGTGCCTTCAGTTCTGGACCTTGCTCCATCAGTTTCAACAGTCTTTTCTCATAAAGTTTCCTAGTGGTAGCTACAACAAGGAAGGATACATGCTGAAGATAGTTTTTATCTTTCCTGACTTGATTGCTAAAATTTGGTTATTACATATTCCTTGGGAATCTCTGAACATGTGTTTTATTTTAATCTGTCTGTATGGCCCAAAGCATATACCTCTAGGTATATAACTCTGCCTCTAAGGCTTCTAATGTTTTGGTTTATGAGAATTCTTGAGATAAACTTAGACCTGTCAGTACACTGAAAGGTACAAGCATTTAGCTATGGAAAGGGACCTCACCTGCTTCTTAGATGTTTTGTTTCATATGCTGCAATACACAAGTTTTATGCCCTCACAAAAAATTTAGTGGGATTGATATTGCAAGGGAAGTTTCCATGCAGATTCCAATATTATCCTCTTAATCCCTTTACCCTGGAATTAACACCCCTTCCCCCTTAGTTTAACCTTGGCCCTGTTGGCAAATTCAGTCCAGTAAGCATCAGAAGTGGTGCAAGTAAGCAGCAACAACAGAACTTCCCATTTGCTATATCCAGCCCTCAGGTTGGCTTGGTTGAGGAGAAGGACAGCTTATCACTAAGAGGACAGCTATTTAAAACTAAAAGGTATCAAATCTAGCACATATTTACATATTAGGACTCTGCTGGCAAATATCTGTACAGGTGACTGGTACATGAACCAAGGAAAAGTCTAATTTTAAAAGATTTCAGATATAAGAAGCCGCATTTAAAAATAAGTTATAAACTCTCACAAGAAACAGAATCCATACACTCTTAAGAACTAAGGCTTTTAGACTATACCTGAACATCTTTCCAGTGGACTGCATAGGTACTCGAATTTTTCAGAAGACTTGAGTGCTATCGAAGAACAAGTTGAATGGGAAGGCATACAGTAACAGCTAGCAGAATATATTATGCATATTTGAATACACACAAGACTCTGGGCTCCATCCAACCAGGATTTCAAGAACACTCTACAGAGGGCTAAACATGTTACAGGCAATCATCTTTTCTTCAAGAGTTGTCAAATCAAAGTCCTTTGCCTAGTGCATAATCTGAAAGGTAAGGAGCTTTGATCCTACATCACAGATGAATGCCCAAGGCAGGAGATTAAGCTGGGGTCAGGACTTCTCCTGACCTAGGTTAGCATGCAGGATAGAATGCTAGGTTCAAGGGGCCAGGAAGAAACAGAAAATTAAAACATTGCTGCACAACACAGTGAGTAGAAAATGCTCTAGGGAAGGGGAAGTTCCATGCTCTCGTTCTGCTCTCAGGTTATTACATAAGCTGTATTTTCTATTTAAGCAGGCATCAGATCTCAATGTCTGTATCAGAAAATCTAATTACCCCAGCGCTGAACTTTAATAGTTACACAGCTTCAGAACAGAAGTTGAAACATCTCCAGCTGGCCTAGAACACAAAAGGAATGAGCTGGGGACTTGACTACACTGCAGTGCTTCAAGTCTTGGTCTTTTCCAACCTAAACCATCCTATGATTCTATATTTAGTGGCAGACTCAGCAGTGCTGGGTTAATGATTGGACTCAATGATCTTAAAGGTATTTTCCAACCTAAATGATTCTATAAGTCTTCTCAATGTAAATAGTTTGTGGGAAGTAGGATTGCAACAGTATCGATACTGAACTTAATAAGCAATTGTATCAGAGAAGCTTAGCCCACTCAGAACTGAGGTTTAGCAAGAAATATGTTGGAACAGATAAATATCTGCTAGTTCAGTCGACTCACCTACAATCGGGCCAGGATTTACTCCATACTTCACAAGTTGCTCTTGAAGATCTTCATTACTCATCTCTGTTATATCCAGGTCATCCTTCTCCTCTGGCCTGGGTTTGTCAGTTTTCTTCGTGGCTTTCTGTGAGTGTGCAAGGTAGAAACAAGAGACAGAGTACTTTCAGTTAATACAGAACACATCCTTTTCTTCCAAGGGAACGGGAAGATGTGTCCTAAACAAAAAACAAACAGAAAAAGTAATTCTATTCTCCACCACAGCCTATGTGCAACACTCCAAATATTTACACCCATTAAACATCCAATACTTATATAAGGAAATACCTATTACAAGTCTCCTCTATAGTAAAAATAAAAAACAACAAAAATAAACCTTACTTATTATTCTGATCTTGTGTTTTAATCTGAAGTTCAAGTATACAACAGGAAAGGATTTCTTTCCTATGACTGGAGACGTAAGTCTTCAGATATTTCACCATCACTATACTAAGCTATAAACATTTATGTTTCATTGACATTTCATCCCATTATTCTTCTACCTAATGGGTCAACACTTCTTCCTCTAATTACATGGAACAAGTTCTTCAGTATTTACACCCTCTCAACCAAGTACTCCAAACCCCCATTCCCACTTATCCTGGCATTCCCTGTAAGACTACATGATGCTAGAGACTGAAGTAAAGGCAAAGCCAGAAACACCTTCAAATTTTCAAAATCCTGCCTGTCTGCTTAGGCCTCTGCTACTGTAGCTCTAGCAAATCCTAAACCCAACTCTGGCAACACTACTCAAACAGTTGGCAACAGACCACCACCACATACAGATGGTTATCAAAATAATCTGCCAAGATGCTACTCCTAAATTAACAGTTTCCACTACATCCCAAGAGAGCGATCATAACATTTTTTCAACTTGGGAAGTCTTTGTTACTACAATAGACATTTCAAGCTCCAAGATCTGCAAACAAGTGAGGCAGTAAGACAAAAAAAAATATGCTTAAGATCTGCTTGCTCTCAACCAAGATCTTGATACTGCTTAGAAATAAGTCATATTTGTATCTCAAAGTTGTAGGATATTAGCAGATACAATTTCTACACTTAACATATTTCTCAACTTGCTTGCCCAGATGGCTTAACTGGGCTTTCTGGTACTTATCAAATACTAAAACTGCAAATACAAGTGTTATAACGCCCGCAATTAACAGGCTTTTTTTCTTGTTGTATTTAGTATGATAACACTAAAAGACTGTAAGATGAACAGTATGAGTCAACATTATCTACCTAGCCATTAATGCCCATTAATAACTGGTTTGATGCAAGTGTGGTCTTTCCTCACATCTTGATGTTTTGAAGCTAAACAGGGACTCTACAAGGTTTCCCAAATATAAGCAGCTCCTTAAATTAGATTTTCCTCTGACTCCTGGATTGTTAAAATCTCAGCATGATGAACTTAAAACCAGCTGCTTGAAAAGCGACAGAGTCTCCAAGAGGTCATGCTATTTTTTAATTCTAAGAAATAGACTCCAAGCAGTCTGAAAAAAAGGATAGGACCACTCAAGTGACAGATTTGACTAATGATAGATTTACAACTCACTTTATCAATCATTCCATTCCTTTATCATGTAAAAAAAAATCTAAGTTTTGAAGCAACTAAGCCTACTTATCTAGCACACGAAAAAAACACCAACTGCAGACAAAGGAGACTTGCATTTACTTTTGATGTGTTGGTCATAACCCTATTTCAAGTTAAGTATCACATTAACAAGAGTTTCATATTCAGTATATTTTTTTTGACTACTGAACTGTCCAAACAGAGGACATGAGTTCCTAAACACATGCTTGATTTTCTCATTGGATTCCAACAAGAAGTTTAGACTATTGACAGCTATGGTGTTTGTACACACCACCAAGAAAGATGATTAACAAAGATGCTGCTTCCATGTTGCAGAAGAAAACTACCCCATGACATACGAAATCAACATTCCAATGGCACTTTAGAGAAACTGGAAGCCTAACAATATATCTCTGCCTTTGTATCACTTGAAGGCCACAGAAGAAACTATAAAAACACACACCAGAAGAACTACTTGGTGTTCTACTAAACATTTTGAAGAAACCTTAAGTACCAGAAATCTAACTGCAACTAATGAGTAACATGGTCCTCTATGCAAGCATGTCTAGTACATTTGGTGGTTTTTTTCTTCCAAGTACCATTTCACTTTTTCCTGCTGTATCACCACGTATAGAGACCACCAAAATAATTAAAGCAGAGAAAGATCAGAGATGAAGAGCTGAAAGTAATCTGTGTTCCTCAAGAATATGGCCAGATGCATTGATTACCTTGTGGTCTGTGAGGTCTTCAACTTTTACTTTTAAGTAACTATTCTCCTTAAAGCAGAAGCAAATTACTTCATTTGTGCAAATAGAAAGCTGACATTTAACCACTCACTGTACTGTAAGATCTGTCCCTAGAAGCGTAAGGCAGGAAAGAAGAATGTTTCCTATCTTGGCTGTGGTATGATATTATTAACCTCAACAACAACATTAGCTTTAATTAGCACTACTATTATAGTATAAAGCACCACTACACTTTTGGTGCCTCATAACTTTTTCATGGACTACCCCATGAGACAGACCAAAAGAACTAGCTTTAAAATTTATCACTACAAATTAAAACAAAACAAAATCACCACGCCCATGTTTTCCTGGTCTGGTGACCATTAGTAAAATTAAATATGGTGCAGAGAAGTGCCTAAAATAAAATTATGGCAAACACTAGGATTTGCTGTAGTAAGGTGGTGCATCTGACCGCTTCGTATTTAATATAAATATTCTTGCAGCACTATATCCAGACCAATAAATCCTTATCTGAATATCTTCTAATTCCATCTAGATTTAGCAGCAGTAAAACAATGTATCTAGCCATTGCCATTTTCTAGGAAACATAAAATGGAAGAGGATTTGCATATGTAACTCTTGAGAGAGATCAGTTCACACCAAAGAGATGGCAATTTGGATGTGGAATCTATTTGTCTTGGTTTCAGATTAACTAGGACACAACTCTTCAAACAAGTACTGAAATGAGTTGTAAGCATGAGGCTCCTACACAGCATTCTCAGTTCTAGGGCCACAGGAAAAAAAGACCATAAGGCAAGTCCATCTTTCCAGTGTCATCTCTCAACAGCAAAAGCTTTCACCTTCCTTCACTAACAAGAGGAGCAAAAAATGCAAGTGATGAGAATTCAGACCTGGAAGCTATTCCTTACCTCGTCTTTGGCATTTCTGCTGAATGCAGACACTCACCAGTTTATCAGAGAAACTTTGAGTACATTTACTAGTTCTAGTAGTCCACCACACAACAAGCATAAGTAACATCTTGAAGAAGTCACTAAATAATATAACAGACAACTGTGAGACATCATCAAAAGCAGTACTTTCAAATCTCAAGTTAAATGGCACCTACATTAGGATATTCAAGGACTTTAATCCCAAACAGGTGTAGCTTCACCACTAGAAGCAGAAAAGGCTCAAGGCTTCTTTACTATTTCTCTGAATGAGGTTAAGACAGGCTAAGAAAGCTCAAATCATAAAAACAGAATGCTCTTGAATTCTCCAGTTTGTACAGTGTCCTCTCTGGCAATAACCATACTTTCTTTTAGGGGAGGGGAAGACAAAGAACTGCACACACTAAGCCTCAATAATAGACTCATGCAGTGAAATACAGAGGTTTTGCACTTTTTTCCTATCATACACAAACATTTCCTGCAGTATTTTTTTTTTTTTAAACCAAGTCCTACTGAATTTTTTGACCTCAAACACCTTGAGACAATATTTACCAAAAGCTACAGTACAGAAAAAATAAACAATGGAAAGAAAATTATGCTGCAGTAATTCAGAGATACTGGTATCTGCAGCTTTAAGAATTCTCTACCTTGTAACCTTAGTTAGTAAGTCCCAGACTTAGAATTTCCAAGCCTATGGTGGCAGTCCTAAATTGCTTGACTGGCCAGAAAGAGATAGTGGAGGCCCCAACCCTGGAGACGTTCAAGGCCAGGCCTGATGGGGCTCTGAGCAACCTGATCTAGGTAGATATGTCCCTGCTGACTGCAAGGGGGTGGACTAGATGACCTTGGAAGGTCCTTTCCAACCCAATGCATTCTATGATTCTAAATCATAAGATTAGGAGCTACTCAATCCTTCCACCTCCTCCTCCCCCTAGAAATTAAATTCCATTTTACTCAATGAAGGGAAAGTACCCACTCTGAAAACAGATGAATGCTGCATAATGAAGAATTGTTTCCAGAGAACCTAAGTGAAAAAGTAAAAATCCACAAAAACCCCCAAATAAATCAAGAAACAAAACTAGCAGATGGTCTCATGGCTCAATCAACGAATGCTGACCTGGAGATCCGGCTTGTGTATGTGTCCCTGCTGAACAAGTGACATGCACTGCTAGACAAAAAGTACTTCAACAGGATTCTTTTACATAAATATAACCGCCATTATTACACCGGCACTCTAACAAGCATGTTTCCCTAGTTCACGAGTCTAGAACCACAGAAAGTCTGAAGATGCAGAGCAGTATGACAGGACATCTCACTGCAGCAGGAATTATTCAGTCACCTCATCCCTACTGTCCACAGCTGCCACTCAGACAGTAGATGAGTGCCATTTACAAGGCCACAAAGATCTTTATCTGTATTCTGGGTCACATTTGTACAGCATATCATAATTACAACAAATAGCCATGCAGGAAGCACTAAAATTCTCTTCAGCAGGTAGTATATATGCTTCACATTCTCTCATCTCTGAGCACGCAGTTTCACCTTCCACGCTCCTAATCTTCATAAACTACCAGTTTTACTATTATCTTCCCTTTTCCAGTAGGGAAGGGGTTGAAACCATATAGTTACCCCAGTTACTGATATTATCACTACCACACCATTCTAACCATAAAGAGATGAAGCTAGCTCTTGATTTACATGGCTACTTGTTTAAAATAAAACCAACAAAATCTTCTTTACTTGATAGGTCTCTTCTATAATCTTTCAAATAAGTTCTTCATGTCCAGATGCTCTCATTATACCTTAACAGAAGTGAGGAGACATCTGACTGATCTCTAATAATCACTTTAAAGGTCAAAAATATCACTGTTTTAGAAGGGATTCTTCCACAACATGAAACACACCTATAAGGTAGGTCATAAAAATCTACACATTCTGAGCTCTGAATAGCTCCTGTTTGGCAACGCTGTCAAGATGATATTTTTGGTATGTGCTTTAAAGCAAAACAAAAATGCCATTTCAAAGTTATTTTTCCTTTGAGCTATGTGTCCTGATACTAAGCCCACAACTAACCAGGACCAGGAGCATCCAGATGGTTCCCCCTCCCCCCTGCAGCAAAAAAGGTGTCTCTCACATACCAGCCGATGTCCTCACAAACCACTATGCTAAATAGGCTTAGAAAAAACAAGTTGCTCAAAAACATCGGCACTGAAGAAGCTGGCTCCTCCAGAAAATATTATCAGACTGAGGTCAAACAAGCATGATTTTTAACGTTTTTCCTCTCCTGGTAAGAGCACATAGCCAAAGTGAGTCCCTGACCTCTCCCCCTGCCCCTTACATCTAAAGAAGTGGTCATATTTTAAATTATACACTCAAACATTTCACAGGAAAGCTCTTTAAAAAAAGTATTTGGCCTAACTTTTAACTTACTTTGATTTAGTGATTTTTATGTATTTGACAGCATTTGAAGTCATCTTCTGTAATGCATACTGCACTTTATGCAACAGGAGTGTGGTTTGCCACATCACAAGAACACTGAGTTTCACCAAGGGGAAGTTTAATTTTTAACTTCAGGTGTCAAAAAATGCTAACTGCCTGAGGAGTTTGCTGTCCCAAACATGGTGGTTTCAAGGCCCGAAAACAGCACGGTCAGAACAAAGCCCCTGTAAATTTTTATCTGCTCATACATGCGTGTTAATAATCCGTATGGTTTTACTGTATAAGAATAAAAAAAACAGGTCAATAACCCCATATGAATATAAATGAAAGAGCAACAGCATCACTATGGATGCGCGACACTTGTCTCACAATACATCAACTCAACATCACTAGCATATTAAGGTTTTTATTTGTTCTGAAAGAGTATAGCTCAGACGCAGTATCAATAGAGCTGTGCTGGAAGAGTGACAGATCCGGAAGGCAGTATGTAGTAGAATTAAAACTATGGGTTTTTGTCTCATTAGTGCACTGCTTTTATCAACAGAAAATGTACACCTAAATGCATTATCAAATGAGCAGAACCTAGGGAAAAAAAACACTAAAATGACAGTGTAGCCAGTCTGAAATTACTAATGACTCCAGCCTGTCAAAGCACTAATTGTCAAGAGACCTGGTTTAGCTCCACTCTCTTTTCAGAGTACACCTCTGAACTTGTTTCTGACCTCCATCACCAGACAGACGCTGCTCTCCCCGCCTTCAGCATCCATTTGCCCGATCGAGTGCGGTGCAGAGTCAAACACAACCGGAGGACTC
>VYZX01004989.1:8478-27347 GCA_013401335.1 Brachypteracias leptosomus | reverse complement strand
GACCCAGCAGCAATCCCAGCAAGGAGAGGGCTAGCAGAACTTCCCATGTCCTTTTATAGAGTGTGGCAGGAAGGGGAGTGGAATAGCCGCTCCACCTGTCCCTCCCCTTCCCCAAACCTTAAACCACAACAGGTACAAAAAAGAAATCATCATAAATTCAGCAAGCACTGTCAAACAAATAAATCATGGAATCCCAGAGTGTCACAGTTTTAGTGCCCTTTCAGAAGATATCAATGTTATGATAGATACAAAATGTTTCAACATACTGAGAAAAAAATGTAGTATATGCAACTCAAGGTATCAACAGAAGGACTACACTCTCAGAAAATTCCCAAAGTGCATGGGACTGATTCTTAATCCTCACACTGAAACAGTCGCCAAAGGATCCCATTAATTTAGGCCATGCCAGCTACTCCCTTCATATCCTGCGGTCACTGGACAAGGTCCAGAGCACATATTCCTACATCATACTCCTATTTGGGGCATGTGGAACCTGTCCTGTTTTTCCTTGGCCTCTCCCTTTTCCACCCCTCCTATAACCCACTCCTATCCATAATTTCTTCCTGACTTTTTTCAAACCATAGTTATTTTCCTAATTTTGAATTAATAATGAGACTGTCGTCTTCACATTCACTAAAACTAAAACACTTCTTTGCTTTCATTTGGCCATGGAGCGGGAAAACAAGCACACATACTTCTTATGTTTTTTAGGGCTCTTTAGAGCTAACGATACAATACCCTATCCTGTTGAGGCCAGATCCAGCCTATGCTCATCTAGAGTCAGACAGGAACAGAAGAAACTTTTATTCCTGTTGTCCTTTGGTGTTGTGCAAGTGGCCCACACCAGGACATGAGTGACTCTGTAAAAACAAGGTCTGCACAGATTTCCCCATTATTCACAGAAAACGAAGACAAAAACAGTTTTTCTAAACACATCAGTGTAACAAATATAAACCACTCTTTCTGGAAGGAGGTGAGGGGGCAGATATAGGAGAAGCGTGTTATTTTAAAGAATCTAACAGAATCTCATTAAAATACTGATTAAAAGATTGTATGCTGTCCTTCCACATGTCCCAACTTTGCCTCCATGATGTTCTCTTCAATACGTACACAGGCATTCTAACCTACTGATTTCAGTGATATCCAGGCTTGAGAGTATTTATTTTCCACTGTGTCATTGTCTGTGCTATACAATTAAGGAGAAACTTTATCCTTACGGTTGAATGCCTCCTTTCTTTGTCTGAAAAAAAAAAGTTAATTCTCCCTTCATTGTTAATGCTGTAGGCCTCATTTCTTCTAGAGTCTGAACATAGAAACTGAAAGGATTTATTTATTCTTTTATAGATTATTACTTTCATCAGATTTTTCCAGGGCTTCACTTACCAGGAATTATCTCATTATACAGATGTGTTCATGCTGCCACTCCGTGGCAGTGAAGAGATAAGTAAATCAGTAATGTCCATCTTTAAGTTGCCCTCAAAAATATTTTGAAATGATTCCTAAGTGAAATATCATGCACATGTTTTCTGACTGCAGAATAGGAATTCACTCACCGAGTTCACACCAGGCATGTACAATCAGTATCTCCAATGTAAGCCATGATACTACTTCAGATTTCCCCAAAATTACACGTATACTCGGAGGCAGAATTTAGTTCTCCATATTTCTTCTCTGTCTTTTAAGATAACATTATTGCATACAATGTACAGAATAATTTGATAATCTTTTTCTTACATCAACTGGAGGTACTTGAATCAGGGTTTCCTCTTTGTTTTCCTGGTATAAATCCTGAGTTAGGCAGATGATTCTTTGTATTATGGTACAAGTGCAACAGAACAAACTTTGTTTTTCTGATCCAGGCAGCCAGTCAAGTGACACTTCGTTTTCTCCTTTCTCCCTTTTATATCTGTCGGGGTCAAAACATCTCCAGTCCTAACAGCTGCTTTACTGTCAGTAGAATATACAGAACTTGAAAGAAGTGTTGATCTCAAGCAGAGATGCAGCTGGCAAGCCACTGTAATTAAATTCCTGGCGCTCTTTGTATGTTTTTATAATTTTCCCTCAGTCACCAGATAAAATTAAGTGTGTCGACTCCCAGAACTCATTGCACATTCTTTTAAATGTCACCACACATTTGCAGGTCACTGTTCACTTAGGCTCCCACAGTTTTCCATTTGTAAATCTAATTCCTTAATTGTTCCTGGAGTATTAAACCACACATAATTTCAGGTCTTCAGTGATTTCAGGTCAACCCATGCCCTCCCAGACACAGGCATACCAGCTGGTCCTTCCTACAGCCAAGGCCTTCCTACTTGGATCATGACTTGACAGGATCTCACACACGTCTGTATGTTAACAGTATTCCTTACTGACAAAGTTTTCAATTAGAAGTAACCAACCTAAGGGTACCATGAAATGAAACAATTGTACTTTCCAAACAGTTTAACTAATGAGTCCATTCCTGTCCTACAACATAGTTAATCACCAAGAAAATCTCTCTTGCATCTCTACAAGGTTATGTAAACCAAATAGTGATGTGATTCATTTCCTATTCCCCTACAGTCCCTTGATTCTCTAATACTTCAGGTAAATACCAAACATTTATTTTATATTTTGGTTTTCTGTATGATGCTATGGGAGTCTCTGGTTGTTCCTAGCATTTTCCAATGCTTTTAGAACATGCAATATTATTCTAAGATAATTTAGGTGAAAAAAATCAGTTCATATTCAATCTCCCCTGTCCTGCTGATGACAGATTTTTATAAATTAATTGGAAAAACAGTTTAATTAAAATAAATAGATTAGATAGATAGATAGATACATAGATAGATAGACCACCCTACAAAGAGACCAAGAAGAAAACAAAACTCAGATCTGGTACAAGGATACCAAACTTTAAAGACAGAGGACCTCAACAGAAAACAACCTGCATGAGACACAGAAAGCTGATCCCAGGCAAATGCGCAGCAGCAAAGAACTCAAATTCCCTTATTTTCTATTTCTGTTCATCTTTGTACATCCATTTCACTTCAGTGAACTAAAGCCACAGCAAGGCAGCTCTTTTTTTAGCTTGGTACTGATGAAGGATCTTCAAGTCACTGAACCTTAGCTATAGTTACATTATCATGCATTTTGGCATTCATTGGAACACAGGGCTAAGCCTCTTAATCTTAGAGGAAAATCTGTTTCAACACTACAACCTTTCACCAAGAGCAGCCCTTCAGAGCAGGTCCATCCTTCAGCAGATTGGCAGATCTCAACAGTACAAGGGGTTCCCTGGGCCAGAAGACACGCAAGCAGAGGAGGAGCCAGTGCCAGAGCCAGCAGCTCTCACAAGAGCTGCAGGAGAAGAAGTGTGGACAGAGCTGCAGCCACAGCAACCTCCCCATGCCCTAACAAGCCCCCTGAACAAACTCGGGCAAAGAGGGCCTGGCGCAGCAGTCTGGGCAGTTGGCCACAGGGCAGGACCAGCTATGGTCATCACCCAGGCAAAAGCCATTGCCAAAAGAAATGTGGTGACCCAGACAGAGGTCCCTCGCAAACACACCGGTATCCAGGTCTCCGGCTGCAGGGAGTGCCCAAGCCTGACACTTGCAACAGAGGGTGATGGTGACAATGCCTGTGTTTGGTGCAAGCAGGTGAATGATCTGCTCATCCTGGAGGATGAACTAAAGGATGAAGTGGAAAGGCTTAGGACTATAAGGGAATCTGAGAGGGAGATAGATTGGTGGAGTCAAGCTTTACCATCCCTGAGGCAGAGGCAGCAGGTGGTGACTCCACTAGAAGCAGAGGACTCCCTCCCCTCTTACCACCAGGTAAAAGGAGGAGACCTAAGAGAGAGGGAATGGAAACAAGTCCCTTCTAGAGGAGGCAGGAGAGTCCCCTCCTGGACTCCCTCAACCAAACAGCTGCCACTGTGCAACAGGTATGGGGCTCTGGAAACTGAGGGGCAGGAGAATGAAGATGGAGGTGAAGCTCCCACAGCATCCTGTTGAACAAACTGACAGCTCATGGTTTAGACAGGTGGACTCTTTGCTGGGTTAAAACCTGTCTGGATGGGTGAGCCCAGAAGGTTGTGGAAACGACATTAAATCCAGTTGGTGGCTGGTCACAAGCAGGGTCCCCCAAGGCTCAGTTCTGGGGCTGGTCTTTTTTAATATCTTTATTGATGACCTGGATGAGGGGATCAAGTGCTCCCTCAGTAAATTTGCAGATGACACTAAATTAAGTGGGAGTGTCAATCTGCTTGAGGGTAGGAAGGCTCTGCAGAGCGATCTGGACAGGCTGGAGTGATGGGCTGAGGCCAATTGTATGAGGTTTAACAAGGCCAAGTGCCGGGTGCTACACTTTGGTCACAGAAACCCCAGGCAACGCTACAGGCTTGGGGAAGAGTGGCAGGAGAGCTGCCTGGTGGAAAAGGACCTGGGGGTGCTGGTGGACAGCCAGCTGAACATGAGCCAGCAGTGTTCCCAGGTGGCTAAGAATGCCAACAGCATCAGAAATGGTGTGACCAGCAGGAGTAGGGAGGTGATTGTACCCATGTACTTGGGTCCAGTTTTGTCCTGTTTTCTCTCTACAACTACCTGAAAGGAGGTTGTAGCAAGGCTGGTGTTGATCTCTTCTCCCAAGTGACTAATGACAGGACAAGAGGTAAGGGCCTCAAGTTGCACCAGGGGAGGTTTCAATTGGACATTAGGAAGAAGTTCTTTACTGAAAGAGTGATCAGGCACTGGAACAGACTGCCCAGGGAGGTGGCGAAGGCAACGTACCTGGAGGGGTTCAAAAAACAAGTAGATGTGTCACTTCTAGACATGGTCTAAGAATCAGGAAGATGTTGGACGAAGGTTAGACTTGATGATCCTGGAGGTCCTTTTCAACCTAAATGATTCTGTGATTCTATGACTTTTCCTTCACAATAAAGGTAATCAGATAAGACCCTGGTCAAATGGCTGGTATCACAAAACAAGCAGAGCTGCATTAAAGTGTTTACACTTCCATAACAGGGTTTGCAAGATGCCTTAGAAGTCTGGTCAATATATTTTTTCCTTCAGTGCTGAGACACAGCTTTGTACTCTAGCATTCATTCACACATGCTCTTATAAAAGGCTGGGAGTTGTGTTGGGGCCTAAATTAATCTAAATTCCTCAGTCACAAATGAAAAGTAAGAATCTGCTACAGCATGGTTGCTCTTGTTCTTCACTGATAATGTAAGCCTGGAAAGTAAATACAATTCCAAAGAATACCCGAGGCCCACAAATAAGGATCTAGAGTGCACTTGTGAAATTTATTGTTGGGCTTTGCAATAGCAAAATTTTCCTGGAATGTGTACCTTAAAGTGATAGACTTTTATTTTGCTGTCAGATATTATTTTGGTTTATACTATCTGTTTATAAAGCAGAGGAAAGTTATGAACAAATGCTAAAGTGCAGGAGATTTTATGCGGCGATTGAGAGACGGGAACTCTGCTTGATGCAAGCAATGTGTCCATTTATTGTGCACAACCAACTCCTTTATATACTCTTACATTGACTGCGTGTTTTAAACAGATTGGTTCTTTTGTACATACACTGCTCACCTGACTGGTCAGTGATATACTGTCAGTTTGCAAGCTTATCTTATCTTGAGGATACATTCCTTGAGACCTTTTTGGGCAGAGGCGCCAGGAACTTGCTTATCTCAGAGTTACAACATTTGTCAGGCTGTCAGGTTCCTGTTATTAGATCTTTGCTTAGCCCCTTCAATTTCCCATGGTTTATGGCCCACGAGCTCAAGCAGTTCCCTGCCCCCGCGAATTAGCTGGGCAGTATCAGGACCTCTGCTCCTCAGGCCTCGTCCCACAATTTTAGTGACCGCACCACCTCTGATGTAAATCTTGAGAATATTTGTATAATCAGCTCAAGTAGCCAACTGATTTTGCAGCAGTCTCCATGACTCCTTCTCTGATTTCCATACCAGGAAGGACACATTGTGTGTATAGTGCAGAGATAAACAGTCTGTCAAAGAAACTGATGTAGTGCAGTGTCAAATACACCTGAAATTAAGGAACACCAGCTACCTTAATTTGCATTTCACTTTATGCTCTATTCATATGAGTGATGGGCCATTTTGTTTCCACAAGTCTAAGAATGAAAGTTTTTTACTTTTGGATCATAGTAACTACCCCTGATAATTAAAAAAGTCTGTTCTTGTGAGTTAAGGTAACACTCATATTGATGCCTTAATTTGCTTTGTCTAACAACCCTTTTTTTTCAAAGATACAATGTCCTTTGCATCCAAGCAGAATACTGGAATTACTCAGGTTGTTGTTTCATTCAAAATACTGTTATGTTCTTCAATTCTATTACCCATCAGGCATCTCCCTTTTCAACATGGTTCATATGTTTGCTCACAGTTCCATAAAAAGTAACTTATTTTCCAATATATATCCCAATTATACAGAAAGGAAACAGGGAATTGTCAGTAATTCTGTCGATAATTCAAAATACTAGGTTTGCATTTGTTTTGCTGTATCCCATATAGTACAGGACTAAACAATCAGCAGTGATTCTGTTAGTATAGCCTACAGCAAGTATGAGAGGAAAAGAACTTCTCTTTGACATAGAGAATGACCGAGAACCAAGCATTACTGGAGCAGATGTTTTTGCTGGACCACACTCTATAAACATCACCAAATCCCCTGCCTGACCTGCTACAATAGCGACTGTGCTCATTCTCATGAAGTTCTCTGCAAATCACAGAATCGTAGAATGATTTGGGTTGGAAGGGACCTTAAAGATCACCTAGTCCCAATCCCCCTGCCATGTGCAGGAACATCTACTATACCAGGTTGCTCAAAGCCCTGTCCAATCTAGTCTTGAACACCTCCAGGGATGGAACATCCTCAACTTTTCTGGGCAACCTGTTTCAGTGTTTCACCGCCCTCAGAGTGAAGAACATCTTCTTAATGTCGAATATAAATCTCTCCTCCTCCAGTTTAAAGCCATTACCCCTCATCCTATCACTACAAGCCCTTGTAAAAAGCCCCTCCCCAGCTTTCTTGTATGCTCCCTTCAGATACTAGTTCTATGTCCCTTTTGTATCAGGGGCTCCAGAGCTGGACAGCACTCCAGGGGGGTTCTCACAAGAGTGGAGTAAAGGGGCAGAATCACCTCTCTTAGCCTGCTGGCCACATTTCTTTTGCTGCAGCCCAGGATACAGTTGGCTTTTAGGGCTGCAAAAACATATTGCTGGCTTATGTTGAGCTTTTCATCAGCCAGCACCCCCGGGTCTTTCTCCTTAGGGCTGCTCTCAATCCAGTCCTTGCCCAGCCTCTATTTGTGCTTGGGATTGCCCTGACCCAGGTGCAGGACCTTGCGCGTGGCCTTGTTGAACTTCATGAGGTTGCCATGGGCCCACCTTTCAAGCTTGTCAAGCTCCCTTCCCCCCAGCATGCCAACACCACCACACAGCTTGGTGTCATCTGCAAACTTGCTGAGGGAGCAATGTTTAAACTAATGTGCAAACTAATAATGATTTGTTGTTCAACATACAGTTTCTACAGCTTTTGTATATAATTATGCTTCCTATTCTTGTAGTACCAAATGTATTAAAAAATTTTAAAATAGTGTTGTATTTGTAAGTATAAGTAATTTGAAGCTATCTGCAAGTCTAGTCTTTGTAACACAATGAAGTGCAAGTGTTTGTAAATTAATTTTACCTAAAGGAATTCCATTTTCCAGCAACCCCTGTAACAGAGCAGTGGATCATGAGATGTTGTAAAAATGTATGTGAGCACTGAATAAGATTAACTGTCTTTACATTAGAGTGATAAATGTTCAACTTTCCCTTGGGTTTGAAAAAGTTCTTATGCAATCTCAAAGCACCCTACAATATGTAAAATTTAACCCAAACCTGTTTCCTGGCTTGTATACAGTTTGAGATTATATTTATTTTAGGTAATGCAAAGGTGTATCCATGCCATTACTTTTCAATTAAGAACAGACTCACTATTAAACATGATGTTATGTAACTTCAAAAATCTTCATCTTTTTTTGAAATATGTCACTTAAGATACAAAAAAATATGTATTAAAAAACATTCTCATACTGTTTACTGCAGTCTTATTTTGAGCCACAATATTATTCATGTTCTAATGAATACCACAATGAATCCAAAAAGGGTAACGTGTGAGTTTCAGGTCTTTTTCACCTACAGCAATGTGAAGTGAAATAAATGATGCAGAAGCCAAAGTAATTGGAATTGCTATCTAGAAGTTCACACAGTTCAAGGCTGGGATATTTATAATTCTAAGGACAGCATGTTATGGCTGCTCATGGCATTTGGCATGAGAGGAAGGTTAAGAAGGCTTAAGAGCAGAATGTCAAATATGAACAAGGTAAAATCACAGAAATAGGAGCTACCAGCTATAAATTCTCTTCACCATTATTTTATTATGTGACTATTTAATTTCATTTATCAGTTTACCCAGTTCAAAATAGTAATACTTTTCAGATGTGTAATGAAGAATCACTTACTGATCTTTTTGTTACTAAAAATCATTTACAATTTCAGAATTTTTTGCAGTCTTAAAGAAGTTCAAACACAAAGCTCTTTTATAATTTTTTTTCTGATCATCCTAGTTTCAAAAATCAAAAGTACGTATTCAGACTTTATGAACACATAATCAGAAATTCAATGTTCAGTAAAAAACTTACTTCTACTCTGCTTATATGACAAATTCTTTTCCAATTTCTTATAAGTAATTTAACCAGATTAGAAAACATGAGGACAAGAGAGTACCACTGTGACTTATTCCTTTTTTATACTTATGTATTATTCTCCAAAGTGACCAGGAAGATGTAGTGATTCTAATTATCAAGTCAGGATACAGGCAACAGCAACATTTATGAAAGCTTCCTAGCAGAGGACTGGAGGCCAGGAAAATGCTGCAGTGTCTTGCTTTAAATGAGCAAACCCAGAGCTGATGCTCAATAGCTCCACTTTCACAAGGTAATTAATGAGAACAGCAGACAGTTTTCAATACAGCCTCTAATTGAAGGCTAAACATAGCAGAGTGCTGTTATGAGGATTAATTGGTTAATGTCTCTAAAAGGCTTTAAGTATTGAGTCATATAAATGCTAAGTGACATTATTATTTTAATAGAAAAAGGATGAGTCACATATTTTCATTTTTCTTTGCCATAGGCAGCTACAGAGGATCTGCTTTCTGTACAACAATATGAATAGATATGACTTAAGAGCTCAAAACTGTAACATGGTGAACAACTGGAGCTGTAAATTTCTGTTTACAAAACATAATGCATGTCTGGAACTTGCTGCCACAAGACATTGCAAAGATAAAAATTAGATTAAAAATTGAGATTAGGTATTTGTTGCCTTTTTTTCAAAAGTAACTAATATGACATTCCTCAAAATTACATTCATCAAGTTAGAGACTCCTTAAAAGAATTGGATTTTCAGAAAAGAGATAATCAGCATTTCTGTACTTGACAGGACCGTGTCAAGTATTTAAAAAATGGCCCCCAGCAACCAAGACCTCCAAAATGACTTCCTAGTATGAAAGATAATTCTTCATAAAACCCAAGAACTGTTGAAGCTGTTTAAAGATAATAAAAATATAGAAGAACTTTCACCACACAGTGCTTCATAATATAAGACCACCACCAGTTGCTCAGGTTCAAAACTTTCTTTTTAAGGGAACAACACTGCAAAACTGTGGAGATTTTATTTCTTCCACATAGCCTGATAGGGAAGAAACAAAATCATAGAGTCATAGAATCATAGAATGGTTTGAGTTGGAAAGCATCTTCCAAAGTCATCTAGTCCAACCCTCCTGCAGTCAGCAGGGACATCTCTAACTAGATCAGATTGCTCAGAGTTTCATCAAAATAAAAAACTAAAATAAGTAAAAAAATAAAACATATTGTCAAAGTGTTGGCCTTAGCCACTACTGAAGTTAGGTATAATGACTTTTGAGATGCAAAGCTCTTAGAATTAAGACACAACAGCAAGGGGAACATACTGTCCAGCAACTTAATAGTTTAGCTTTGTGAGGCTGCCACAACTAACAGGGAAGGAGTATGGTGCTGCACCAGCTTTTCCCATCACAGCAGGAGAACAGAAAACCTAACTACTTTTAAGCTCAGCCTTTGCAAATTCATGGCAGAACTATGTAGTGTGATCCAGAATCCTTCCCTATTTTACCAGGTGAGTATTAGAGGAGGCATCATCTTTGTCATCACAATTGCCAGACAGGTGAAATCTTAATACAACACTGAACACCTAGTCAAAGAATCTATACTAGGGTTTCTTACAGCACTTTGTTGTCTTCTGCTTTAGAAATAACTAAATGTGACAGAGGTCCTCAGAGCTTTCATAAAAGAACACCATCCAGCAATCCACACACAACAGAGAAGGCCATTTAGGACAGTCATTATTACAGCCGGTAAAGAAACATATACATTTCTTTCTTAATCTAAACTTAGTTGAAATAATTTTACCCCATTATTACATCAATTTTAGAATATAACTTTCTAGTGGCAGCTGGTTGTTATTGAAATGGTTTCTATTCTGTTACATTTAAAGCATCTCACTCATTGAAGTGAGATAAATTGTAATCATAGTGCTGAAAATGCAACATAAAGAATTTCTAACATGAGCAAGTACTTAAATATTCTTTACCACAGCAAAGCAGTTAAAATCACAATTTTCTTGCTTCACATATGATATTGTTAATGTGTCTAGTCGTGCTTGATCCACAGATTCTGTAATCTATAGGCACAGGGGTTTTGTAAATTTGCTCTGAAATTACCTTTCCCAAAACCATGGGAACAATGTTTCTAATGGGCAGCACTGCTCACAGCTGCTACTGCTGGTCTTGAGTTCATTTGTCAACGATTACATACCACTAATAAAAAGCTTAACAGAGTCACATAAAATTTCCTGACGTCTAGATGAAAAAAATGCACAAGCAAAGAAATTTGAGTGAGGAAGATGAGAGTGAAGGAAGAAACCATAAAAAGATACTATCCTATGATAAAGGTGGGAAACACTTCAAAAAAGACCATTCCTTTTCCTTACTTTATTCACTAAAGTCATTAAGATGAGCCAATGCAGCAAACAGACCCTCAATAGACTTCAGCTTCAACCACAAGCTACTTGCTAGAAGACCCTTAACAAGACAATTTTTTCAAGACATTGTGGTCTGTCATTTGACTACCCTCAGTTTGTTTCCATGGGCATAACTCCATCTTTTACATCTAAGAAATCACAATTGTTGTAGATTGCTCCTTCAGTCCGTTCTACTACATGGGATGTATGTCATAAAGGGGAATACAAAATCTGTTCACAAAAATGTTGTGAAAAGCTTTCTCAGAACTACCCCTGGGGGCTATGCTTTGTCCAGAGGAAAATGGTTTGGATATGTTGTTTAGACTTTAAATCAGAGAATAAATTAGAATAGATATTCAAAATAATTAAAAAAATATGAACCCACCTTGATTTAACATTTTTTAATGTAAATTCATACATTGTAAACTTAGAAGGAATTTAGAGATCATTAATTAAAGGGAAGAGGAAGACAAGAAACAAGTGTTACCCATTTAGTACAGTGGATGGATCATGCCTACAGCTTACAGCAAATCTAAGACTAAGTCTCAACTCTGTGTTATTCAAAGCCAGATTCTTCAAACTTCCAGCACTCAGGCAAATGTCCGATTTGTCACCTTATAATGTTGCTGGCACCACTTTATCTTCTTCCCTGGTTTTGTGAAAGACTCCTAAGTTCTCACATGGCTTAAAGTCCAGCTTCATTTAAAAAAAAAAGAAATTTAAAAAAAAAAATTAGAACCCTAACTAGGAACTGGAAGTCAAAATACTTTTTTTTTTGATTGAGGCTCATTCTTGGGAAAGTCCTCACAAGCAGATTTTTTATCATTTTTAAAGACAAATTTTTTTAGGTTTCTTACACCAGCAGCTGACCTGAGAAAAGTCAGTAATGACATGAAATCTCTTTAAGAATTCCATTTGAGGCATAGAAGAGTAATGCTGGTCTAGACCCTAAGATATATAAATTATTATTCTTCTGCTCAAAATATGTATCAGCATTTTTAAAAGCATTCAGCTTCTAATATGTCTCAAGAAGAAGAATGGTTTTAATTATTTTTAACAACTGATTTTCTTCAAATTAATTATTTTGGTTATGTTTGCTTCTCTAATAAATAAAGAACATTTTAAATTAAAAATAAAGTTTTTAATTTTAAAAGTTTCTTTTGGAAAGGCCAAGATCACCCAGAAAAATTGTGAAATTTTACACTAATTTTAGCTAACTGTTTCAAACAATACTAGCCAAATTCATCCTTTTTTAGTGAAAATTGAGCTGGAAATTCTAATGTATTTTATTAATTCTTGCCTCCTTACTCTATCCCAGGTAATTTTGAATATCCACTCCAAGGTACAGAAGGGAAAAATGGAACTATTTCTGTGGCAGATTGATTTTCACCAAAATGTCAACAACTTTAAAGGGTTTTGACAGTGGAATGAACTAAAAAATCCAGATTAGAAAGGAGGAATACAGTAGAAGGCATTAAAGTTTTCTGCATGTATAACATCTCCATGCATCTGGTATACATATCAACATACAACTGGAAAACTAATCCACCTATGTAATTGTAATAGAATCATAGAATGATTTGGGTTGAAAGGACCTTAAAGATCATCTAGTCCCAACCCCCCTGCCATGGGCAGAGACACCTTCCATTACATCAGGTTGCACAAGGACCCATTCAACCTAATCTTGAACACATCTAGCAATGTAGCATACTTAACCTCCCTGGGCAACCTGTTCCAGTGTCTCATCACCCTCAGAGTAGAAAACCTCTTCCATATATCTAATCCAAATCTCACCTGCTCCAGTTTAAAGCCTTTACCCGTCATTCTATCAATACAAGCCCTTGTAAAAATGTTTCTCTTCAGTCTCCTTTTAGGCCCCATTCAGATACAGGAAGACCTCAATGAGGTCTCCCCGAAGTCATCTTTTCTCCAGGCTGAAGAACCATTCATATGATTGCATTTGCCTTCATACTTGCAAAGCTGAGCAGGAAGTATATATGGATGTGAGTCATCACTGAAGCACAGGAATCAAGAGGACTAGAGCCAAAGCTTGTACACAGTTTCTCTGAAAAAGGAGCAAGGAAAAAAGTATTGGGGTGGACTGTAAACATTCAACTTAAAGTTAGAGAAACCTGAAGTATATACACAGCTGTTGGATAGAATGCTCAGCAGAATTTGTAAAGAGCCATGCTTAAATTTCATTTTAAAGATAACAAACATTTTGTTAATTAATGAGGGAAGAGAAAGGAGGATTAGTGTGCAACATAAATTTTTAACCTTCTTTTTCAACTCTTTCTGAAGTCATGTCCTGTAGCAAAGGGCTAACTACAGTCTTCCCATCAGAGGAGGAAAGGATTATTCACGTGGGGTATTAAAAATACAGCTTCTGGCAGAAAGCGATAATCTCTGATCTCAGTTCAGCTATATTGGTGGCTTCTCTTAAAGAGCAAAAGGTAGAGTTCAATATATAATGAAGAAATGAATGAGACATTATTTTCTATACCATCTTTGGTACATTATTTAATGGCTTATATTACACTTCTGGCAGTTACATTAACTGAAGAATAGGACCTCATTGGTACGGGTGGTAAAGGGAAAAAAAATGATGGCAGTGTGCACTCCAAGTTGCTGTAGGTCTGACTGTAAGTTATAAGATGGCTTGATTAATTATATTGGATCTACATAAAAAGCTAAAAATAGAACACAATCCAAGCAACCTCTGCATTAAATTAATCTCTCTGTTTCTGCCAAATGGAAGGAGCCTATTTATCAAAGTGAAACTTCAACCTCATTTACTATAAAAAAAAAAAAAGAGCTTTCAATGAAATTTAATGAGATTTCAAAATATATCACGTATCAGTACACTTTCTTATTTTGAGATAACAGTGTTTTAAAAGTCATTCTTTCCTAGGCAATTTGAGTTCTGATTGAATGACATGGGCGTAACTATTAGTCTTCATAGGCACCATAATGATTGTGCTTTCCTTGTTCTTCTTACATTCTCTGTATCACTAGAAAAATAAAGCAAAATAATCTTTTAATTTCTTACTATTGGGAAATTTTGTTGCATGGAGGTTTTTGTTTATTTGTTTGGCTGGTGCAAGGCTGATGAGGGAGTGCAGAGTTTAAAAATATTTTTTTGTATATACCTAAGATATTCAGCAAATATCCAATAGAGCCAACATCATCTGAGAGGCCATATACAAATTTGAACTGTAAGTTCAAACTGCCAGTATCACCTGACACTTTACAACTCTGACATGGAAAAAGACTCCCCTATTCCTTTATTCTTCCACAAAAACAGTTGAAATCACAATAAAAGTTAAACTTGGATTATTTATCCCTCATAAATCCATACTGGTTATTCAACACAAAGGATTCTGTCACTGACATTTGTCTTTCAGATTTGTCAGAACTATTCTAGGTTTCTTACTATGAAAATAACAACCAAAACTCCAGTTTTACTCAAGTGTTTACTATCCTGGACACACCTAAAGCTACAGGACAATTTGCAGAGGTAACCCCCTGGATTTACTCCATTTGCCTACAAAGAAGCAGCCTAGAGCAAGAAGCATGCATCCTGAGATTACTCACACCTCCACTATTCCTGACTTCTATCCTGGGCTGAAGGAGCAGATCATCTAATGGGTGTTTTGCTAATCGCCCTCAAACCACACACCAACTCCAGAAACATGCAAAGGCATTTACCTGCCCAAGTGCCTGGCAGGTTAGCACCAAGCCTATCACGCCTATGGTTCACCTAACCAGTAATTTCCTTAAAAATTATCATTTTAGGTCCTGATCCAAATGTACAACCATGGTGTCCTGAAGAGAAATACAAAACTCATATTCAGCACCCATCTGACATCTGGACCCACTCAGTACTTAACAGTTACATTAGCACCTTACCACAGTTGACTATGGGGAGGAAAAGTATCAAAGGGTCTTCAACACTACAGGTCCTCAACAAATCCATTTAGCCCATCCATTCTCAGTGGTTGTACTTTCACAATATCAAGTCATTCCACCAACTTCAGTGGGAGATTTTTTTATTGTTTTCACCAGTTCCCACCTCATCTAGTTAACATTTCATCACTGGAAATTACTAAAGAAAAAGCAGCAAATATATCTAAAAGCAAAGAGGTAGTCAAACAAATTGAAGAGGAAATACACCACAGAGGGCAGGCCATAGACCTTCAGCATTAAGTTCAATTTCACTTTGAAGTTTCCAGATGCCTCACAAAGACTATTAAAAGAGATTGTTTTCTCGGAAGTAAAGAACTGGAGGAACTTCCCATTACCAGTCATAAACACAACTCATTTCTAAGTAGATTACTTTGAGCTGCTAACATCAGTGATTCATTGATGGGGAATTCATTATTTAACTGTTGTGTGAATGATGAACAACAACCTAGCAAAGTGTGGAGTAAATCAGTTCCTGAAGTCCCACTGATTTGCTTTTACCAAGAGGAAATTTCTACTTTAAGTGTTATTCAAGATGTAGTTCCCAAAAAAACACATGCATCATTACCCTTTCCACGTGGCTGCTACCCATATTTGTGATGTTGCATGCAGCTGCTTCCTCCAGGGAAGCAAGAAACTTGTGAAAGCCTCCTGTGTGCAGCTCTGGCTGTGAGCAGACAGCACAGAAGGGGGAAGGTCTTCCTGCTCTCCAAGCTCTCTCAGTCAGTCCTTCCTTCTGGGGACAGGGCTCCCGATGCCAGTTCACATTGGTTTTGGCACTGAAAAGTTTACAGCCGTACCACTACTGTACATCTCCTCTGAAAATCCTGTAAAGTTTCCAGCAATGCATTAGCAGCCTTAGAACGATAACAAAGTTCCTCCCTGCACTCTGCATGTTTGGCACAGTGTAACTTATCTAAAGCAATATATTTCCAAACAGGAGTATTCTCTCTTCCCTTCAAGTGAACAGGAAACTGCTTCCATGTCTTTCCTTTGACAAGGGACAATATAGAAATAGAAATAGAAATGCGTTTTCTCACTCTCTCTCACCCTCAACCACATCTTCTTAAAAAAGTTACGTATTGATTGCAAGCTCATTTCTAATTCTTGAAATTTTACAGCAAATAAATCATCATGAAATTTAGTACTCAAAAAATTCATCACCTTGAAAAGTTCTGAAGTATGACTTTAATATCACAGAGTCCTAAACAGCAAAATATTTTCCCCATATACATACAAGAAGTTAATACCTTAACATGGCTAGATTACAGATTTATAATTAGTAAAACAGTATTAGGAACAATATCCAGATGGCTTGTTTTTCATATCCTGCAAAACAGTGCAAATGTTGAGAAACTGGAGTGAGATTTTAATTCAGAAAAACACAGAAGACAACATACCCTGTTAGTTTTAGGAAAAGGGAAAAACTAAATTTCATGTCTTACATTTTTGAGTTCACATATATTTACAAGCACCAAGCTTTTTACTACTTGTTCAGATTTGACAACTACTTTATCCAATAAATGAAACAGTTGATGACCGATTGGTGTTTGCAGATATTGAATATGCTGCATAAAGGCTCCTCTATTTGTCACCAAGTGAGATGTTCAGAATTATACTAAATATATTCCTTTATTATGATCAGTGTAAGAAACACATTTCAACAAAGCCCTTTCCCTAATATCAGTGTCTATATAAATGCAGACTAAACTGTGTATAACATGTGCTTGGGGTTTTCTTTACAACACACATTACTAGCAATACTGTGCATAATTCAGACACCTTTATTGTTTGTTTGCCTAACTTTCTCAATGATAAATTTGTCATTGGTGTAATAATACTGTTGCATTTGTGACTGTCTCAGGATATAAACAAGTCCAGATTTGCAGGGAGAAGCATTAAGTAACCTGACAGAACTGAAAAAAAATCTGACAAGTTCCCTCCTTGGGTTATGTTTGTCTATTAATATTTTCCCTGGATTTTTTTCTATATTTCCATAGGTGGAGTGATTTCTGGAAGCATTGCTATACTCAAGTGAACACTAAACAATTAATCTATGGAAAACAGACTTGTGAAGAAGCTATTTAATGGATTAACAATACAAAGAAGAAAGAGAAGAAATTAAAAGGAGTATTTAACTATAACAAGTTCAACCATGCAATCTGAAAGAATAGATTTGGATGATCCAGAATTGGATCAATATGTGTGATTTGGACAACAATCATATTAATTCAGATGTTAATCAAATCAAGTTTGAGATGGTCAGACTACTCCTGTCAAAATCTCAAACCTTCCTCTGTTCATTATCTGGATTCTTTGTCCTGGGAAAAGAGGCACAAAACATCCATCACTGCTGGACACAGGGAAAAAAAAAAAAGAGCTTTTCTTCTCAGTCATACTTGCGAGGAACGTAGAAGTAACAAACGATGATCATAAGATATGGGAAACCATTTTCCAGTGAGTGCTAAGCTAATTTAATATGACAACATTGATAAAACTGTCCTCCGAGGTTACAGGACTGACTTAGCAAGCCTTCTACCACCCCATCCCTCTGAAGAATATGTTCCTTAGGACAGAGCTTAAGAATCAGACTCACATGAAAATGCAGCTTTCAGTTAGAAACAAATAGGAAGAAAAGTTTTAACTATATATAAGGATGCAATGTCTACCTATTGAGTATGCAGAAAAAAAAATAATTATGCTGTGACTGCATAGGACTTCACACCTACCATCTGTTCTGCTCTGGCTTCAGGGTCATTACTGCACATAAAATCAGGAATCACTGCTTCCTGTGGTTTGGATTAATAGTATCTCCATTAGCACCCTCTCTATTACTGTCTCTGAGTGCAAGAGCTAAGAATGACCAGATCCTCTCTGCCGTCTTGAAAACTGAATGGGAACCAGCTGATCAACCAAACAAGACAAGGTATCTTTGCCAAAACAAGAGTGTAACTACTGTCAGCACAATGCCTGGTTATTTGGTAGCACCTCTGCAAACAATAACCACAGTATATTATCTCTTGTATATACTGTCTCCTATATTATACATTCTACTATATGTTGACTTTTGATTTTAGGAAAAAGAACACAGGCACCCATACCTCTTTCATCCTGTGGAAAACAAAGGGATCAGCCCCAGAGAAAGCTTAACATTCATCTTCATTATTTCCCCAGTATTCTACAGGAGAGGAACAGAGTAAAAATATTTAGCAAGCTTGCAAGACATACAAGCACTGAAGGAGCTTCTCTAAATTCTTATTTTCATGTTCAAAGTCACTAAGTCTTTCTAAAATTAATGAGCAAGTTTGAAAACTTACCACCTTTTCTCTTCCTTTCCCCACCACCACAAACATCATCTCCCTCCCTCAACAAGCTGGTGTACCGCAATTCTTCTACTTGCAAGAGCAGCAAACCATATTCCTGGGCATAACTGAGGACTGTGCATGGAATAAGCAGTTCTTTCAGTGGCTGATACACAGCAGGACGTCACCTAGAACAGTAATCTTTTTTTCTTCCCTCCTACTCACTATTGCATAAACAAATGCTAATTTCCAGTCATCTAGCAACTTCAACCCAAAGATCTGTAATGTTAATCCTGTAAACCTCTAAAATCACACTAAAGCAGAGTAAAAGCATGTTTGGATTTAAAAAAACCCCTTATGTTACATAGGGAGAAAAGGCTCATGGAAATCCCTAAGTCACACTGGAAATTTTCTGTAGAAATCACCTGTCTTCCTTCCCACATAATATGTAAACCAATGTTATCTTTTCCTCATCTCTCAAGAAGTAACATTGGT
>VYZX01004988.1:0-62365 GCA_013401335.1 Brachypteracias leptosomus | reverse complement strand
GGGGGGGCGGCGGGAAGCGCGCCCAGGCCCCGCCACCTCTCCCGGACGCGGGCGCGGCTCTTGGCCGCTCCCTGCAGCCGGGGTCTCCCAAATCCTTTTTTTGTGTGTGGGGGTGAGTCCCACCCAGAAGTGCCCCAGAGGGCAGGGGAAGGAGCCGGTGGTGCAGGGGAAGGATGCGCGGGCGGGTCTGACCGCGCCTGTGGAGCCGGAGCGCGGGCAGGCTGCCCCGTTCCGCTTGGTCCTTCCAAACCCCTTAAAACCAGACCCGTATCCCGAAAGCTTTCCAAACAGCCCGTTATCTCAGGCCTCCCAAGCCTCCCGTTTCTTACATCGGTGTCCCCGAGCTGGAGGAAAGCGCTGTCACCTTCAGGGACCGCGCACCAGGAACAGCAATCCTGGGCTAAACTCAAGCACACCTCACCCGGACGGGTCTTGCAGACCTATAGAGACTAACGCTGCCCGGAGGATGTCATTTGGGGCAGGTTTTGGGCAGGGTGGCAGTTCTGGCAGTGTTCCTGGGCTGTGGAATTTTCTGCCCTTGGACTAATCAGTGGAAGGAGTGGAATTTCGGGGAAGCCCCTGTGCAAAGGATGAGACGGCTAGACCCTGTCCCCACAGATTGAGTCAGTCTCTGCTTCCCAGCAGCCTGTCCAGCCCGTGGGGCACATCCCTGAACCGTCCTCAACTGCTCCCGCCTTTACCCATTCCTCTCCTGGGGAGGGGAGCAGGGGGTAAAGCAGCTGTTTGGTTTCCAGCCCCTATCTGCAGCAGGCAGGTGAGGGAGAGCAAGTCCTGGAGGGCTGCTGCCCCCCTCCTTACAACCCAGAAGCTGATAAAAGCAGGAGGGACAGGTGTGACTCCTCTTGCTATTCCTCATCACTGGTTGCAATGATTGCATCCACCAATAAAATCATTCATTCTGCTGGTTCTTCCTAAACCACCAAGCTAAAGCCATGAGGGGCTAGAGGAGGGAAGGCAATGAGCAGTCAGATCATTCCCAGAACGATGGGCTTATACAAAAGATGGGGACAGACTTTTTAGTAGTGTCTGCAGCAACTGGAGAAGGAGTAATGGTTTTAAACTAAAAGAAGGTAGATTCAGGCTAGATAAAAGGAAGAAATTTTTTACAAGGGTGGTGAAACATTGGCACAGGTTGCCCAGAAAGGTGGTAGGTGCCCCATCCCTGGAAATATTCAAGGCTAGGTTGGACAGGGCTCTGAGCAACCTGATCTTTTTGAATATATCCTTGCTTATTGCAGGGGGGTTGGACTACGTGACCTTTAAAGGTCCCTTCCAACCCGAAGCATTCTATGATTCCATGAAGGATATTCTGTGGGAAGAGATCAATTGGAAGTCTGAGGATGTGGTGTCACATGCAAGGCCTGGCTCCAGGGCAGGGGAGGTGACAGAGAAGATGCTTTGGATCTAAGTCAGATCTTGGATAAAGAAAAACTAATGGCTCCTGGTTGTTGAGGAGGAGATGGGGGAGCAGAACGTAGAATTAAATAATCCCAAACATAACACGCAGCTTAGGAAATGGCTGAAGGATGCAAGGCAAGGACCTGCCATCATTCTGCTCTGACCTGACAGTATGTGCTTTATGAAAACCTCGTCAGGGAGGCCAAGGCACTCTCAGTGGCCATGTGGTCATATTTACTGAGCAATTAAAGGCAGCTTCATCTCTCCCCATGCACCACATGGCTCCAGGCATTGGCACATCTCACATGCACTAGTGCCATGGGCTGTTCCACATGGAGGAGAGGGGAGGGACGGGAGGGGACTTTTGATCTAGGTCCTGCTAACTACACTGAAGGAGTTTGGTCCCAAGTGTTAACTAAAGCTACTTTCTTGAATGAACCCACTCTATATTGTTCTATGCCGGAAAGAACATTGTTGTGGCTGTATTGCTTTTTGGTTAAGATGTGTCACTGAAACCACAGGTGGCAGCTGAGGCTTTGGACTGGGTGGGGACAGAGTTGTCATCAGCCCCCATGGGCTTCAGTGGGGCCATTCCCCAGGGCTTGCCAGAACATGGGCCTATGGGGCTTCATCACCTTTTCCTGGCCTGTTTTCTCAGTCTGCAAGAGGTGGCGATTCTGAGCTCTCCTCAGTGTGGTCTCCTGGGGGAGCTGTGGTTTGAGGTTCACCATGTGTGGCACATCCTTCCCCAAGGTGAAAGGCTTTGCAAACATCAAGGACAAAAAGTGTTCCCAACAAGAAGTGAGCAAATTCCTCCTCCTCCTCCATATCTACAGGCTGCCTCTGAAGGACTGAAGCCTCCTGGAAAGCTTCCTGGCTGCCCCCAGTTCATTCCAGGGCAATCCTTCAGATTTGCTTGGAAGCAATGCTGTCTCCATAAACTTACTGTCAAAATGAGCCAAATGCCTTGCATTTTGAAGGGGTTCACTGCTGGAGCCAGGAAAGTGTTTGAGCAGTGGTGATCCCAAATGCTACTGTGGTTTAGCAGTGACATTGAAGGACTCTGAAGATATTTGGTGATATTTCTCTGCTGCAAAGAGTTTGGGACTATTGAGAGTTAAAGAGAAGATTTTCCAAAAGGAAAAAAAAGCCCGGTAAGCATATGACTTCTCAGGAAAGATCAATGAAAACTGGCCGTCAAATTCCTTTTTACAATGGACTGGTGACTTTTAACACTGTTTCCCAGCAGGGCCAGCAGATAATATCTTGGCTGATCTTCAAGAGCAAGGGCTGGAAGTGTGTAGTGCAAGTGCCAAGTATGGTATGTGGATCAATTCTGGATGGTACCTAGCCAGGTTGTCAGGGAGCCAGGAGCCTTAGTATCCACAGCACAATACTGAGAGAGCCAACGGCGCCAGCTCCCGGCTTCTCACAAGTCCTGTGGGAGCCCAGGAGCTCTTCTGGAGGACAACGCTGGGGTTACATGGTAGGTGGCCTCTTCTGACTCCTGCTATGCTGGCACCCTCAGCCTCTACTCTGGGAAAGAAAAGGAGGTATGCTGTATGTGAAAGGTTGCCTACCTCTGTTAGACAATGCTCTTCAAATCTGGCAATCTTTCTTCTAATAAAATAATTAATTTTTTTAATATATATATATACACACATGCATGCACATACATACACATTTATACTTATACATATTAACACTAAGTCTTGCCCAAACCATCACATTTATTTGAGGAACATGGGATTATTTTAAGGTTTCTATTATCCATTGAAGCCACTAGCACTGATTTGTCCTGCTGCAGTACTTGTCTGGACTTCCAAGAGCAAAGGCCAAAGTGGAGTTGAGACACGCAATTGCCTGGACAAAATGTGACTTTCAGATCTTTTTTTCAGTTTGCTTGTTCACCAGGTACGAAAATAAACCAGAGTGACTCTGTTTCATCCCATGTCTCATCTTATCCCCAGACTGCAGATAGGACTGTAACTCTCTCTTCTGACAGCTTTTCATCTGTGAAGGGACAGGGGACATCAGAAATTGCAGCCAGCTCCAGCCAAGTTGCTTGTTCCCTGCCTTGTCCCCCACCCCTGGTCACTGTGGGATGATCTCACAAACCTTATTCCACAGATCAGCTCAACCTCCAAGTGAGACCCCCATAGTCCCAAGGTCCCATAGTCTCTATTAAAGCCAAGAACTTGTTGTTCCTCTGCAATCCAGAGCCTGAGATTTTTGCTTCACCAGGTTTTGCTCTCTGGCTCCAACCCCTAAATCAATCTCCTGGCCACAGGACAGATCCTTGTGGCTTTAACAAGTGCAAGAAGCAGCACAGCCTGTCCCTCACACTCAGCAGCATTAGTGCGAGGAGGGGATGGGGAGGACAGAAGGCAGATACCAACACACCCTCTGCCCCACAGACAGCTTCTCCTGGCAGGAGCAACATCCTGAGAGGGTCCCAGCACCAGCATTTGAGAGGGAGTGTTGAGGCTGGGGTCTATTGCTGTTTGCCCTGGTGAGGCATGATGGACAGCTGTGGCACTACCAGTAGTTATTATGGGAGCATCAGAAAGCAAACATAAGAGGAGTTCCTTGCTGGATAAAATAACAGGCTCCCTCCAATATAAAAACCAAAACAGAACCTGGGGAGCTATGTTTTTTCAGGTTTTTGTTCCCACCAGAAATTTTCTAGGCTATTTCCAGTTAGTTTATTGAAGGAACTGATCTTGTAACAATAAATATCACACCACATGTGTTTAGGGTTTGTCTTCTTCCCTAGTACTTGTATTTTCAGCAAGTCTACAACAAAGATAGATATGGTCCCTTAGCATAAGAGGAAGGCTATGGAAGGGTTTGTGGTCATCTATATTAACCACAAGAAGGATTAGAATTAAAAGTTGAAATACATCATGTCAGAACAAATCTCTCCCTCTTTCTCACTGATTAAAAGGATGGTTTCTCCTGTGCTGTTCAGGTATCCCAAAGTTCCCCCATGGGGTACCTGCTCCCCTGGGGTGCAGCATGGAGAGATGCTGCACCTTGTCAGCTGTCCCTACTGTGACACTGACACTAGCTGACCACTTCCAGGACCCAGACACTCCTGCCTTGCACCATGAGGATATGCTGGCAAGTTTGGAGAAAGTCTGGAGATCTTGGTACAGATTTTTGCTGTGGATTTGTTAGAAGAAGACAAGTGAGTGTCCATTAGAAGTCTGGTTAGATTTCAAACTAGGCAGCTTTTGCCACACTCTAAGAAGAAAAAAGTAAGATGTGGTATCCACAGAGCAAGCAGGAAAATCTTTATCTTTGCCACTGCAAACCCTTGCACTGGTGTTACCCTTCAGTGAACAGGTTTATTTATTAATCTGCCTTTTTAGCATTAACTTGTGTGTAGCAAAGGCAATGTGTATATTGCTCATAGCAGAGCCAGCCCCATCACATGGATTCCCAAACCTTTTCCCAGATATCATCTTCACTTGGATTTTTCTACAGTTATGACCCAAAACCTCCTGCAAGATTTATTTCTAATTTTGAGAGTTCTTCAGGCCTTTTCTTTGATGCAGAGATTTCACATCTTGTGAGTCTGAGCCATGTCCTGACCCCATGTGCTGTGAAATGCAGCATGTGAAAAAAGTTGGGCTTGAGAACGAAGCACAGAGCCAGTGTTGTCTGCTTGGGGACCCAAAGGGGGAGCAGGAGGAGGGAATTGGCTTTGTTGCCTCAAGCTGTCCAGAGAAAAATAACTGCAAGAGGGGCCAGTGAGGCACAGATAGGAAAGGTCCAAGAGGCTGATTTGGAAGGTGATGGTTAGGAGTAATCATTCCTAAGCATGCTTCTTTTCTGCTGCTGCTCAAAGGGCTGCAGTATGCAGAGCGTCCCTTTCACTAGCTGAGATGAGCTGGAAAGGTAGGTTCTTTGCAGCTGGGGAGACTGGTTCTTTTGTTGAAGAGCTGTCCTACAGCAGGATGGGGCCAGGATGCGGCAGGTAAACTACAGCTACAAGGAGGGATGGAGGTTGCCCCTGTGTAATTAGTGGAGCTGGGATTTGGCTCAGGGCTGGAGTTTGACTCATCTAATTTGCCAAAAAACTGCTGAGAACAGGTATTTAAATATAAAAGCATCTTTTTTCGGAGTGCTTTTTCAACACCTCTTGGACTTTACTGCACCCTAAACATTGTCAGTAAACACTTTTTTTCTCTCTGCTTCCCACATTTTAAGGGCTCTGATTTCTTCAAAAACACAAGAACAAAGACCCAGCCCAGCCAAGAGTTACTTTTCGTGTGTCTCATCACATTGTCTTTCTGTGGTGTTTTCTTTGGGAGTGTGGAGAGCTCACATCATGGCAGCACTTCCACCAGCAGCAGCTTCAGCCGGCTCCTGTCCAAGCATCTCTGCATGCCAGAGAGGCAGCTGTGACACAGCTGGAGTATGATGGTATGTCCTGTACAAGCAGCTTGCGTACTGATAAGACAAGCCCTTTCTTTCGAGGCCCTGTGTGAGGCTCAAACTATGGCCAGATGATGAAAAAGGCCAAAATCTCACTGTGACCAATGGTGGGGAGAGGGATGCTCTTGGGCATCCTGTAGATGAGGCACAGCACCATGCAGATGAGTTGGTGTCCACATGGTAGTGCTGCGTTCCCAGCAGTGACTTGCAATTCAAACTATACCTTCAAGTCAGTGACCATAGTATGGATGTAGTTACCAAGATGGGAGGATGATTCTAGCTGTCTGTGTGGTGCTCATGCCTCATCAGTAGCATAAATGTTCCCTGTGGTCCCAGCTGGCTCCTCTGAGTTCGGCCCAGCTTCCTTGTTTCAAGCCTAGCCCTTCCCACCGTGACTCCCAACCCAGCTCTCTCTCCAAATGGGGATGCCCTGTGGACCTTGCACCCCTGCCCCTTCGTGGGTGGGCTGCCCTTCTGCAGAGACCTGATGGGCTTCCTGCTGTGGCTGCCTGTCCATCTCCTTCTTCTCTCTCTTTGTCCTGATACTCGTCATTGGACTTTGTGGGTGGCCTTTAGAGATGGCTGCTTCTAACTCTGTTGGGTAAACACAAGGGTGTAGGGAAGCAGAGAAGCTCTGCAGAGATCTTGTGGGTATATGAAGCTAATCGGCAAGAGATGAACATTCCCTTACCAGCAGAAACTTTGTTCTTGTTTCCATTTGGGAGATAGTTCCTCATCCTCAGTGTGGACAAGGTTGAAGTCTATAAAGACTGACTGATCTTAGAAAGCATGATATCCCCAACATTCAGGAGGCTACAGGATTTGGGCTAAGCAAGGCACTATGTCCCAAATTTCAGCAAAGTCAAATGTGCTGTAGAGTTGCTGGGCTTGAACCTCAGCAGACTTGCACAAGCCTGGAGTAACATAGGCAGGGTATAGGTGAGTAGGTAGGTGACGTCAGGCCTGGCTTCCTATGGCAGAAGCCTCTTTGCTGCCTGGGCAGCACTCATTTCTCCTGTGGCTTTTGCCCTGTCTCAGCCCAGGAGAAGGCAACAGACCACAGGAGTGCTTCTTCAACTGCCTGCTCAGCGCAGATGTGCTGCAGCTTGATGATGTTTGCCCAGAGAGCAAAAGGCAGCAGTGACATCAGGGATTGCTGTTGGTCCCCTTCATGAAGCTGAGCTATCCACGTGTCTCTGACCAGGCATATCTCTCCTCTTGCACCTTTTTGTTCCAACCTGACAGCCCCGAGCCCTGTAAATTAGGCAATGAGGGATCAAGGGCAAATGTAAACCACTGTGACTTGAGGCACTGTTAGGTTTGTTGGCCTCCAGCCCTGCGCTCTTTATCATCACTGAGCTGGGACTCCTGGTATTAAATAAACACTCTGCTCTTCAGCTTTACAGAGACAGGGCCAAGTCCTGTTTGTGCAGGGAAGCCTTTTAGAGAGAGACCACCAAATATAGATGCAATTGAACTGGTGTAACTTACACAGAGGAAGAAAATAGCCGAGGTTAATGCCTTACAGCAAGCAATAAAACTGACCTGGAATGCAGACACATATCTGAGCTATGGGAGCTGACAGGGCTTTCCCCTGGCAGGGGGGCCATGCCAACTGTCTCTCTGTGCCCGTAGCCCACTTGAGGCTTGAGCCAAGTCCACGCCTCACAGCTGAGCTGGGTTAAAAGAACACACTTGGGTAATGTCAGGTTTTATGGCTCAGGCCATGGAATAATTTGCTGAGAGGCTGTAACAGAATCCCTCCTGGTCCCTTCATGGTATGCATGACCTATCCTGGTGCTAGAAAACCTGTCTCCTCACCAGCCCCAGAGATGAGGCAAGTTTGTAACCAAGATCTCTGAAGCTGGCCCCTGTTGGAGCATATCCATGTCCTGGGTGGGGTGAAGGGGGAACCATGAGCTGGGTGGCCTGAGGGAGAGGCAGGACAGGACTTTATCTGCAAAGGGCAGTGTGAACAGGATCAGATCACTTGTGCTAGCAGTAACAGTTGTGATAAGACCTTCCTTTCATCCACCATGGCTTTAATGTGCAAAATCATGTGCTTTTACCTCAAGGGGAAGCCTTTGCATTCTTCTAGTTGAAAGAACTCTACAATTTTTGGTATCTCGCATTTGAAGAGACTAATGGCAGGGAAATTTTTTTAAGCACTTTCTTTATAAAAAAGTCAGCCTGTACAGCATGTAGTTAATGTACAATATACCTTTCAGTGTGTAGCTAACGATGCCAAGCTGTGCTATTCCAGAAGGTAGGACTGAGGTTTGGGAACATGAGGACTGGCATTGCCTTCACCTCCATGCTGCTGGGAAGTTACAAAAGGGAAGGAGGAGAGCCAGGGCCGCTCCCTTGATCTCCCCAGAAATATGGGTCACAGATCCATGGGTTTGGCTTTTGCAAACTCAGTGACTGCATCTTCTCTGAGAGGCAAATCTGGAAACACAGAATAGTTTGACTGGAAATGGTGATGGGCAAATTGGTACTATGGGCATGGAAAAGTTTTGCTTTTCCAGCTTACAGGGGAACAGAGACTCCATCAAAGCATGGTTCAACCCTCTGCTCAATGCAGGGCCAGCTGCTCGAGGTCTTGTCCAGTTTTGAGTATCTCCAAAGATGGAGATTCCACATCCTCTCTTGGAAACATGCTCCACATTTCCCTTGTTCCAGTGTGTGCAGTTGCCTCTTTTCCTGCTGCTGAGCTCTTCTCAGAAGAGTCGTGGATGTAGTGACTGAGTAGAGCACTGACACCAGCCTATGTTTGCGCAATCAAATTCCACCTCAAGGGGGATGGTGTATTTTTGCTAATGTGCATGCAGCCTGGGGGAGAAAAACAACATGAGGCCCAGCTTCTCATCTGTGGAAACAACTGAACTAAATTATGCTGCTTGCTTTTTTACCTTTCCCACAAGTGGGCCACTGAAACCCTCAAGTTCTTTGCTCAGGATTATACCCAATGCTCATTTGCATGACCACCAGTTATTAGTTCTCTCAAAATGTCCATGTGACATGGTTGTGGACACTGAGGCCATGACCTAGCAGTGTTGCTGAAGAAGGGAGAAGGACAGATTGTGACACACAGCCCTGAAGCTGGCTGGGCCAACGTGTACCCAAGGAGCACAGGACCCTACTCCCAGGCTGCTCACTGGGATGTCTGAGCTGCACCTAAGACTGGGCAAGTAAGTTGGGATAGCAAATAAATGGCTGGAGTGGGAGTGAGAGGACAATAGAAGGAGACTACCAAAGACTGATTTCCTCCACAGTGGTAACTGTGGGCATGGAGCAGGCAAACACCACAAGGCTCTTTCCACCTAAATTTTCCTGTGACCCTGTATTGGGTTTGCCAGGGTGTTGTCTCAGCCGTAGGACACAAAGCTTGCCAGGTCTTGATGGCAAAGACCTTCCTACTGGGAGAAGGAAGCAACTGCTGTGCATCCCTGGCCCCCAGAGAGCATACCTGATGCCTGGACCAGCCCCATGCATGTCCATCAACCTAGACAAGGAGTCCAGGAAGATTAGGGACAGAGTCTTTCAGGTCACTCTGCCACAGCTCTGCTGTTTCCTGGGAGCCTGTGCCTGTATCTGCACTGGGGGCGAGCTTGAACATCATCTGTTCCCCCCACCTGCACCTGGTGAGTCCAGGCAAAACTCGCGTTCTTGGTGTTGAGCTTTGGAGGCAGCTGTGTGCTCTGGGATGGGTTTCAGAACCTGGAAAAGTCTGGGAAATGTTTCCTCTGAATTCATCCATGCAGCTCACCATCCCTCCTCCCATCTGTGCCTCTCCAAGTGCCTAGCTCAGGCCAACTCTGTATCCACACTCCCTGCAGCTCCATTCTTCCCTTGGCCTCCACCAGCATTGGGAAAATCAGTGCTATACCCGCACCTCTCAGCCTGGAGACTAGCATAAAGAGACTGGAGATGTAGAGGGGTTTTTAGGCTGTGTCACATAGCCTCTAGTTGTGGACAAGCCCTGTCTAGCTTTATTTACCAGCACAGATGGACCCTCTGAGTCTTTTCTGGAGCCAATGGAAAGCTGGAGGTAGATATAAATGTGTGTAAATGATAGTCTTAGTGGATTTGCCACCTGTGTGTGGCTGAAGATTGAAAACCTGAGTAGAAGAATCAGGGAGATAGAAGTACCATATGGGGACAGATCCCAGGGAGCAAAGATGCTCTCCATAGAAAAGTAATTTCAAACAAAACTATTGGATCTGTCACATTATATACTCATGAACTTTAATCTCACATGTGATTTTCTTCTGCCATTACTCTGCTTTTCTATAGGCCTGAACTGTTTAGTACCATGATGCCAGGCATGACCTTAAATGACCCCATATGTCCTTGATTTAAAGTATCTGTGTACAATACCACATGGGTATCATCTCTGCAAAAATTGTTCTTTTTATTGCTGTAGGGCTCTTGTCTCTGTTTAGCCAGTTCCAGGGTGATATGAGATGTCAGCAACACTTCAGTAGTGCTGCAGTCAAGTCTGTGTTTCTGAAACATGAGGAGAGTTTCCCAGAAGAAGGAGGTCAAGTGCCTCAGGGATTAGTATTCAAGTGACATCTGACAGTGATGAAAAGGAGACATGGTTTTATCCAGGAGATATCAAAAGATGTATCTGCTGAAGGCCTTTAGTGGTCTTCATTAGCAGACCATATGGGAGCTTGTTGTCACATCTGTTCTTGTGATTAATTGCCTAGAGCCCAAGAGAGCCCAGTGCCTAGATCTGGGGTCTGTGAAACATTGCAATGAAAGAGAATTGCAGTTATAACTCGGGCCTCACAATGAACAGCATGGCTTTGGACATCTGTTGACCAGTCCTGAGAAATGTATTGGTTTTAGCCCAGAAGGCACCAAATAATTTATCTTTCCTTCACTCCAGTGTTCAGGTAGCCATCTGAACCAGGTTTGTTTTCAATGAGGGTAGAACTCTTTTTTTTTTTTTTTTTTTAATGTTGGGGTGAATAGCGCTAACTACATTAGAGGCAGTTAGCTAAAGCAAGTTGATTTAATGTCCGTGAGTCATGAACAAGCCAAACTTTTGCCTACTACCTGCTGCTTCTAAGACATGTCAGGGCATCTATAAGAGCAGAGCATACTTACGTGGGAATAATAGGTTGCTTAATAACAAGGACTTTTTCTGCTGAGCTTTGTGAAGTGTCCCTTACACAGATTGGGTATTAAAGTCCTGGAGACATTACTGTAGTAAATGACACTAATTATTACAAAATGAAACTGTAAACACGTGGTTTCCCTGCAAAAGTGTTGCGTAACCATCAGTTAATTAAGCTTCCCTGCCCCTGTTGGGGTGGATGTGCTCACCTCCGCTCAGAGATGATCGTTGCCTGCTATAAAGGCTTCCCGCATCCCCAGAAGAACTTAATGCTAAATCTCCTGATAATGTGGGTAGGTTTTCGTTTTGAAGTGAGCATAGACTTATTTAATTAAAAGGTTTGTGATTTTTTTTCTTTAAAACCACAGTTACAAAGGCTGTGGAAGAGGCTGCCTTCATTTCCTTTCACTGGCAAAGTGCTGTACAATTTAATCACTAGATAGCAAGTTCTCACTTTATGGAGGTCTAGGGCAGTGGTTGTTGGTGGATGTCCACAGCATTTCTGCAGGATCTCTCACTTAGGTGTAGTTACAGGCAGGGTGGTTTTGTCTCCTCTAAATGCATATGGTTAATGGATTTAACTGCAAAGCTTTCAAAGCCTCTGTATAACAGAGCAGTGTCAATGTGGGGTTTATGTTATCATGATATGACTTCCCATAGAGCATGGCAAGGATTTATTAACCACTGGCCCTCACAAACCAAGTGGCCTCAGTCTGCTGGAAGAGTAAAAATGTGAGAAAAGTGGATAGTCAGGGCAGGGCTGCACTGTTTCTAACAACACAGTGCTCCAAGCAAGAGATGGAAAGGTGAGGATTTAATTGCGAAGTGCTAACACCAAGGCAAGCTGGATTTTTTTCCAAGTCTGAGTGGTTCGTGTGCTGTGGAGGAGGGTGCAGGGCTGAAAATATATATAGGTATTAGCATGCTAACTGCTGCTGTTTCATCTTCAGGATCTCATTTGACACCTCTGTGTATTAAGGACTGAAATAATAAATTGTATGCTATAAAACCTTGTACGTGGACTCCCTTTGTGCTGACAGTGCTGCATTTCCCATAAAGCAGTTTAATGCCATGCTGCTTTTAGCTGAGTCAGTCCATGGCACTGGCAAAAGCCTTTGCTCAACAGCTGGCAGTGATTCAGAAGCTGCTTGATTGGATGCAGTGTGTTTTCATGCTCCCTTTTGACATCAGGGGTCCCCAAAAGATGTTTATCTTTGAGGTGTTTATCTCAGCCTGCTGTGGCAGTAGGTTTAGCTGACTTTTGAAGACGTGTTGAAACAGTACGAAGCCTCTTGGGGTCTATAGAGAACATGCAGTGAAAACCACTAGTGGTGGGTCTCTGGCTTTGAGGTGAGAAGATCAGGTTTTATTCTTCATTCTATTGTTGACCTGCTCTGTGACTGAATTGATCTTTATTTCTTTCAGTTACATTCTCTGTGCAGAGCATCTGGCAGAGCAGGTCCTACTGTGCCCACTGAAGATGTGATTTGAGCTGTGCAGCTCTTGGTCATGCAGTGACCTGAGAAACATCCACACCCTGATGTTGGCGCCTGGAGGATGCACACGTGCTAGACCATGCTACCTTAAGTACAGGCAGAATATGCCAAGCACCAGGCCCTGCTGTGCGTTTGTGTCCATCCCTGCGTGTCTGAGTGGTCATGCCTCCTCCACCCATCTGAGAGTAACTTTCTCATCCTTGGGTTACTATGTGGTGTGACTGACATGGAGTGTCCTGCCCCAAGCATGGTAGCTGGACACTTGGGCTAAGAGATATGCTTACAGGCTCAGCCACTGTCTCTGCCTGCTTTTCACAGTGTTTCTAGCTCTCCTTTGCAAGACCTAACCAAGTGAGGACATAATATGAATGATCTACCACCTCCTGAGATGGGGAAGTCCTAGACCGAGACTGCAGGTCCGTGTTGGAGAACACCAGTACATTCCTGCAGTGTTTTGGATGCCTCTGCAGCAGGATTGCTTACAGATCCTGTAATCCATTAACATTGACTGCTTTAATATTGTACTAAAGTTACTTTGATTTTATTAGCTATACGAATGATGCAATGACTTTTAGAGTGTGCTGCTGTTAAAGGCGAATCCTTAAATTGCCATTTTAAGACATTAGGGGAATAAAGCCTTTTTTTAAAAGTTTGATTCAGTAACTTTTTATAAAGGAGAAATAAATGCGTATCATCTGGAGAAAGATGAGAACTCTGTGTTGATTTGTTACTTGACTACATTGGCTTTCTTTAACTTTTTGGTAGCATTCAGAGTTCTATATGAATTTCAGGCATGGCTATTTCACAGGCTTCATTTTAAACACTTCTAATCACACTAAAACAATGTCATAGGAATCTACATTGTGCTACAAACACAAGCTGGCATTGACAGGCATCGTACTGAGGATTTCTATTGCTTTTCATCTAGCTTTATTTAAAAAATGGGAAAACAAAAGGAGAAGTCTGGTCTTTTAAAACAGTCGTATGATGGCTTATTCCTCTTAGTTTTGAATATTGACTACAGGCATCTGTAAGAAAGTTTTGTTCTCTTGGAGTCTCAATGTACTTAATTTTTATCCTATCATAAATGAGCCTTTTAACCCTTAAAGACTCTAGTCTGTTAATAAACGTATGGAGGCTTGGGATTTGCACATGCTCTGAGCTAAGGTGGATGACCAAGAAGGACTCCTCACAACACGTAGGGCAACTGTAGCAGCAGAGATGTGCTTTGGGAGGAAGAAGGATATGATTTCTTCTTTCTCTCTTTCCCCCCCNTTTCCCCCCCCCCCCCAAAGTTTGTTTTTACCCTATTTCCAGAAGGACTTCCCATAAAGAGGTTAAGTTTGAAATGAGGCTTCAGTTAGCTCACCAGACAAAGCTTTCCCTCAGCTTGTTTAACACCCATTAGGATCAAAAGCAGACTTTTGAAGGCATTTTAAGTAGAATAATAATAATCTTGAAAGGATTGTGAGTGGAAGACCCTCCCCCTGGTGAGTAAAACACAGCCATTTAATGCTTAATAGAGACCAGTGATTTTTTCTCGATTAGAAACTTGTTTTTCCTAGCTCACTGCCTAGAGGCTGATTTGGCTTTAGGTCCAAAAAAAACCCCAACAGAAAACTCCCAACTTCACCCTGTTTTTTCTCTCACTAAACCAAAACTGTCTTTTTTTCTTTTTTTTTTTTTCCTACAATGCTAAATATAAATCAACCATAACCTGTTGTACAATGCTATGACAGATTGAACTGGCTTGAACAAGTAGTGAGAAGAAGCTATCTAAAAATATGCTCATAAAATGTCTCTGCTGGAAGCCTGTGAAAAGGAGATAACACAGAACAGGAAATGTTTGTCCAATTTGGTGACAGAAGTCACTGTTTTCTGTCACCTCAGTACATGGTGATTTTCATGAGCACCTCTCAAACAGTGAACATCTAAAATGTGTTACCTTTTGGAGTCAGGAATAGACCCCAGGGGTGCAGTCTTCAGTTCTTTCATCTCTGACACTACACTGTTCCAAGCACAGATGTACATGGAAATCAGCTACTGCTTCAGCCAACATCAGGCACCAAGGGAGGGTGAAAACCTGACTGTAACAGTGATGCATGTCTGGGAAACCCCATATTTACCACCAGGACATGTCACTGATAGTACCCAGGGTGGCTGTTGCCCACTACTGTCCCTGACCCAGAGCCTGGATCAGACCCAGGAGAAAAAAGAAGGGCCGGAGAAGGATACCTAGCTCAGCAGAACCTCCTTTTGCATGACCCTGCTCCCTCCACCAAGTCCTGGTCCCCTGGGAGTTAACACCACTGCTGACTGCTTTTGTTGGGTGGTTTGGCTATGACCACTCAGTTTTGAAGGCTGTCCCATGCTGTGCTTCTTGTAACCCCTTGAGGACGCTGTGACTGCAGCCCAGGAAGTGACAGGAGATGGAGAGTCAGGCTTCCAGCTTGCAAGGTCTCCCACCAGCCCTCCCAACTGGAGAGCTGTGCCAGAGCCCTTGAGGGGCTGGCCACCACTTCTGCGCTGGGTAAAAGATCTGCTGCTCGTAGGGCATGTCATTGCCTGAGATTCAGAAGTAACTTAGAGGTCTGCAGCCCACTGGCTGCTCCCAGCATGGGTTTTGCTGTGTACATACATGCTGTGTGCAGGAAGAGCACTGCTGTACTCCCAGTGCAGTTGGGATGTGTGTCCTGCTGCCTCAGCACAGCAGCCATGGTTGGTTTTAGCCCCTCCTGAACTCAGCTGTCTTAGAGTAATTAATAGCCAGGTGATGCACCCACATCTCACAACAGCTGTGAAAGACTTTGCATGGGCTGCAAGCAGGCTCTAGCTGAGTCCTGCAGTCTTTGTTCGAACAAAATCATCTTCACGAAACCAAAGGAGGGAGGCCAGCCTTTGGCTGAGTGCTTGTACCAGTGCTGCCTGGCTTTTGCAGAGCTGTGATGTCCCTTGTGTCTCTGTAAGAACATAGGTGAGCATCCAGGAGGTCTAATGAAGAATACAGGACTGAGTTACCTGCTATGAGATGTGGGTTCTCCAGACTCCCACTGGGATGGGTATAACACCCCCACGTAGCAGTGATGGTGGCAGCTAAGTTCTTAGTAGGTTTATAGCATTCCTACCACTTCATAAAGAGAGAAGAGGCCAGGGAGTAAAAACCATCTCAGGAATACCTGATGGGGGAAGTTTCTTTGCTCTCCTGCCCTTGGGTGCTGTGCTTGTACCAAGGGTTTTTTTCCCCTCTTTGATTTGAGGTTCTGCTGTTGAGTGAGGCTTTTCAAAGAGCCCTGTAAATGCTTTACAGCATTTTCTACAGAAGACCACATTTGCCTCATTGCCTCTGGAAGTTAGTGATGCTTTGTTCCCAGCCTCACCTCAACTTGCCAAGCTGCAGCTTGCAGGGGGATTGTAAGTCACCTACTGCAATCTAGGCTCACTCCATGAAATTAGGATCAAAAGCCCCAGCTGACTCTGGAGGCTGAGTAAGAGCTGGTGGAGGGAGATGTCAATGGCTACGCAGTATTCCTCAAGGCCTGGACCGCAGTCAAGGCAAACAGCCAGATGCTTTTTTTTGGTGTGACAGTAGGATGGTGGTTACTTTTTAACATTGTCAGGTACCTTATAAATGCACAGCTGCTAAATATGTTTGGGTTTGCTATATTTCTGTACTGCCTCATCAGAGAAGATGATAGCTGTTCACCTCCTTCTGCAGTAAATGGGAGCAGGGCCAGCCTAGCACCACTGAGAGAGGTAATCAACTTCTTCTGAGCCGTGGCTGCTCCTTCTGTGCTTCCCAGGCAAGCTCAATACAGCTTTCCTCCTGACATAACAAAACTTTGCATGAGTTGTGGCTGCAGTCATTTGGACTAACTTGAAAAATGAAGCAGTTGTGGGCCCTGCAAAGTTATGGACTATGTTCCTCATGATCCCTGGCTTCCCTTGGAGGCAATGTGCTAGAGAAGCTGCTGGCTTGATGCATTTTTGGATGATGCAAATTGAAGATGTCTTTTTTAATGTTGAGCCAATTGACAAAGAGAGGCTGAGGAGACTCAGCTGCGGCCCCTGAGAGCTGACGTGAACCACCTCCCAAAGGCCACTGGTGGTTGCTGCAGTGCAGATGTACATCCTCAAGAGAGCTGCTGCCTCCGGCGCAACCCCAGGCTCTGCTTCCAGGAGCAGAGTACAGTCATCTGAGTCACCAAACAGCTGGACAAGAGAAGCTGACTCCCCTCTAGCGTTGCAAGGATAGACACAGTGGATCAACGTATTTTTATTAGTGCTCCCATATGAGAGCAGTGTGAGCACAGCAGGAAAAGGCAGGTTTTCCACCCTGCAGCGGTGGGAGCACGAAATGTTCAGCTAGAAGTTAATATATATTTTCCCTAATCACTGGCAATACTGTGGGGGGCAAGGGGCTCTTTGCTATCATCTGGTGAGGACCGTTCCTCTTGGCATTTAAATGCCTACATGAATATGCATTTGTTGGGTGGTTAACTAATTCCTTTTGATGGTGAGTATCTGAGAAACTGCTTTCTTCCCATGGCACATCTTTCTCTGGGCTTTGGGGTTGTTGCTATAGCTAATTTACAGGGTATCAAGAGGGGTTTTGTAGAAGCAGTGTGATGTGATACATGGGACATGACCAGCGCCTTGTTCTCCACATGTGTCAAGCTTTGAATATACAAGATACAATCTGGCTCAGGGTGGGTGGCAAGTGCTTGTGCTGAGGTACAGATTCATGGCAGGGGTGGGATGGAGGGACCCTCACTCTCAGTAGTCCCATGTCCTGTGCCTAATCTCCAGGAGCTGTGAGGGGTATGCATCCTCATGCTTGCTCCACCCCCTTCTCCCTGGTGATTCAACCCCACAAGGGAACTGGCTGAGCTCTGGCTTCCACAATATTTTAGCCATATTACCAGATTCTTGCTTTCCTTCAATATCTTATTATGTTCCACATAGGAATAAGTATGATAACAGGGAATTGCTTGGAAACAAAGCTACTGATCCCCAGCCTTGCTTCCACATGTCACCTTGTCACGCAGCCTCTTCCAGAACTTGCTGGCAGGCACTCTCCTAGGTGCCCTGGCAGAGTACAACTGCTAAGGTGTTGCTCTTCTGACCATATTTTGAGTCCTTTCCTGCAGTGCTAACCCTTATTTTCCTTAACCAAATCATGGCCTGCAATACTGCAGTATGGCAACGATCCGCTGTGAGGACAGAGGAGATAAGATGGTCTTGTAGGAGGTGGAAAAGGCAGAGCTGTCAGCAGCTGTCAGCAAAACTTCCGTTTGGTGTCCTACTGTGATCTGAAATATTTCCTTCTCTCCCAGTAGCTGCAAATGATGTTACCTGTGAAGTAACCAGCTGAGAAACTCCAAACCACCATGTTTTAATAAATAATAGTATTCTGATGTTCCAGGGGAAAGGGCAGGGCTGCAATGGAAGCTGTTGGTGTGGCTAAAGTCAACTCAGCTTGGCTAGTAAGGCTGCAGCTTGCACCCTTTTGGCCCATCAGCTGGGGAAAGAGAAGTAGGTGATACTGAGAATGGAAACTGGAGTGTAGGGGTGTGTGAATTTAATGCAATGCGTATCTCCATCTCGGGTATTTCCTTTGCAAGGGGTTTGATAATTGCCAGCAGGATATGGGGAGAGTGTGCTCTGCTCAGGGCCAGGTCAGCTGCTGACAGGAGCTTGGGCCATTTTAATATTATTTCTAAAAAACAGGCACCAGGGTGGACAAATTTCAGGCACACCAGAAGAAAGAAGGAGCTTCTATAACCCTGGGCTATTTTATTTTTTGTGTCTAGGGGATGAAGGATTTTTAATTATTTGCTTTTCCTTGCTCTGCGTTATGTAAGTGGACGCAAGCCCTTACAAAACCCTGCCATAAGCTGGGTGAGTCTCCGCTGAAGCTGTGTGTGATGCCTTCATCCACCAGCGGAGGTCCGAGGCAGCTGCAAGCAGCCTGCAAAGCCCCTGGCGCTGAGCTCCGGAGAGCTTTCCGGGCCGAGTGCTGCCTAAGAGGGGTTTGCAGTGATAAGCGAAAATACCACCTCTGGCCCTGGAGAGCCCGTGTCCCTGGTAGCCGGGCTCCGGCGGGGACAGCCCGGCCTGACGCTGGTGCTGCTGCTGCCGGGGGGGCTGCGAGAGCTCCGCAGCATCCTCACCTACCTAGGCGGTACGGGGCCAGCAGGCAGTCTTCACACGGCTCCTCCCGGGGCCATGCGAGACCCACTCAGCCCCTCCTGCGAGGGACACCGGGGTGCCGGGGGGTCACAGCCTCCCGCAGCCTCCTCTGGGGCGCCGGCGGGCGGGGCTCGGCGGGCGGGGCTCTGCGAGCTCCCTCTCTCGCCCCTGCCCGGAGAGTCCCCGGTGGGGACAGGCACGGGAGAGGGGGAAAGCTCTTCCCACGCAGCTGTCGCTGGAAACATCCTGGGGAGCACTTGTCTCAGTCGTAAAATCACAGATCAGAAAGAACCATTAAAAATCATCTAGTTCTAACCCCCCTGCTGTGGGCAGGGACACCTCCCACTAGACCAGGTTGCTCAAAGCCCCATCCAGCCTGGCCTTGAACGCTTCCAAGGATGGGGCATCCACAACTTCTCTGGGCAACTTGTACCAGTGGCTCACTGCTCTCATTGTAGAAAATTTTTTCTTTGTGGCCAATCTAAACCTATCCTCTTTCAGTTTAAAACTATTGTTCCTTGTCCTGTCAATACAGGCCCCGGTAAAAAGTCTCTCTCCTTCTTCCTCATAAGCCTGTTTTATACTGGAAGGCCGCATTAAGGTCTCCCTGGAGCCTTCTCTTCTCCAGGCTGAGCAACCCCAACTCTCTTGTCATGTACTCGTAGGAGAAGTGCTCCAGTCCTCCATCTTATTGGTGCTCTTTTGTTTCTGTTTTTTTTTTATACAGTGTCCAGGTGGCTGAGTTTAAAAATAGATGACCTGAATCAGGAAAAACATCTCAGGGTTGTTCTGCTTGCTAACAGTTATTACTGCACGTGGCGTCTGGGACTTGGAAGACCAAAATGCCTTCATCCATACATCCCCTGGGACGTTACCCTGGACAACTCTGAGCCCTGAGCTGAGACCCAGGGCTGTGATTGCTGCCTGTCTTTGCTGCCCTGCAACAAAGTGTCTGATCCCTGTGCTCTGGCCCTTCTACTCCGGCTCCTCACCTCATGTGTGTCTGGTCTGCTAGCCCCGGTGAAGTCTTGTTCCCCACCAGGCAGTGCCCATAGATTGCCAAGAAGGATTATGGCTTTACTGGACTGGATTACAAAGTCCAAACAGCACAGATCCTCTGCACCCATCTCCTTTCCCTCGTGCAGCTTTTCTGCTCTGACATCTATGCCTGTGCTCATTAGCTTTGCAGCTGAACATTTCTGAGTTCTGCAGAGAAGAGATGATAGACATGTTAGTACTTGTGGAACAGTCTCATCCTTTTTTTTTTTGATTGTTACCTTAAGAAACCACTTCAGGCTCAGACTGTCACGCATCTGTGTCTTCACTGCATGGAGCTGAAGACATCAGGTCTTACGATAAGGGATGTATACCTGGGATGTGAGGACTATGGCCAGGGAAGGGAATTATCATGCGTGGGGTACATGGTGCTTCTCAAAGATGATTTTGAGCTGGGATCTGCAACAGGATGGGAGCTGAGGCACTGGACTCCAGATTTGGGGTAATTGTGGAGAACAAGGCTGGAAGTAGCTGAGGGAGCCTGGTGCTCATTTGTACCAGCTCAGACGTAAGCCCCAGGCCCAAGGTGGGGAGGGGGGAAAATCCAACAAGAAAGAAGGTACAAATTGCCTTGTCATTGGGAGTTAATGTGGCAGCACTGGAGAAAAGGGAATAGATGGAAACTTAGAACTAACATTGAAAAATACCAGAAAAAACAGAGGAAATGGTGACAGCCACAAGGAGGGAACTATTGTAGAAAACTGTAGAGGAGATGCAATTCTGCAATGCAGTGTAGGCAAAGAATGGTCATATAATGCTTGCCGTATCCATCTGCAATTGATCTAGGATGGTTACATAATGGAAACTTTTCCAACTCCTGCTAGGAAGGAAACACCAGTAGTAATTCAGCTCCAGAAGTGTATCTGTTAACAAAATAAAATAATCCCTCTACTTCCCCAAGGACTGGTGTGGGAAAGGAGGAGAGAGTGGATCTGTTTAAGGGTTTTAGAAGAAAGAGAGTATGGGAAATGCTGTATCCTTTAAAGGAATTATTTGTGTCTCAGCTTCACTGAAAATGCCAAAGGTCACTGAACCCCCAAATGGGAGATGTAGCAATATGTGGTGGAGCAGGTACAGCAGCTCTCTGTTGGCTCCTATTTTATATTTTTCTCTGAAGTTATGTGAGACCAGCTTGTTCTGCTGAAACAAACTGTCAGTGATTGATTTATTGATGTTTTCATTGTTAAAACTTTATCTTGAGAATTCCACGCCTCCCTCCCCTTTCTTCAGTTGGGTTTGCCAGCAGGCACAGCTGGGGGGAACTAAGCTCCTGGTGTGCCCTTGAGCTTGCTGTGCCATGAAAGACCATCTTGACGGATGCCAGACAAAAGGACTAATAAAATAATCTAACCTAATCCTTTTACCTTCAGTGAAACTTGCCAGTAACTGCTGAGCAAATCATAATGTGACTGAATAAAACTGTCATGTGAAGTCTTGAAATCATGACCATGAATTGAGGAATCTACTGTGTCTCCAGGAAAGCTGGTTCAGAGTGTAATTACCACTGATGACAAGTATTTCCTTTCTGAAACCCATGTTCTGGTTACTGTTCAAAGCTGTAAGATCTTATGCCTTTTTTTCCCCCATCGGTTGAATACAGCAGCACTTAGGCTTAGCACTTAGGTCAGGGTAGTTATCTAGTTGCTCCTCTGCTTTCTCTCGGTGGCACTGAACAGGACAGATTTCTCCAGCACTTTCCTCCAGGGCAGGCTTTTAAGCCTCTAATCTGCCCCGGGGCTGTCTTCCGAACTGCTCCCATGTTGTCAGCAACCTTTCAACCATTTGCTGCTGGGACTGGGTACAGTGAGTGGGTTCAGTTTGAGATAATGACAGCACATTTAGATATCCCAACAGGAGATCAGGCATGAGTCTCATATCTGATAGCTTGACTCAGTTGCCTAAATAAGGACATTGTGCCATTTGAGAGGCTCTAGGAGGGCTGAGATATGTGGCTGGTAGAGGTGACATGAGAGGTATGAAACACCTTTAGAGATCAATGAGGGCAGGCAGGATGCTTTAGGACTTCAGTGGTGCCCTCAGTGTCTGCACACCCCACCCAGGGGTAGACACCTGCTTTTGGGTGGCTGAATCTTGAACTGAGCCCCCCTGGGCTGCCCCACATAATGCAGGAGGGAAGCAGTGCTGCCGCTGTGATCCCTCTGCCTATGGAGCAAAGGACCTGGTTTGCCCCTTGACATTGGGTTAGACTGGGAGGCTGCTGCTGGAGCTGCTACATATCATCACCCAGGAGCCTCTCTCTGCAGGGGCAGTCTAGCATTTAATAAGTGTGATCTTTGGTTTCCTTCCCTAGTGTATGATCTTGCATTTAGGCTCATTACTGTCAAGGACAGTGTGACACAGGCTGCTTTTACACTCATTATTCACCATCCACCACATCTGTTATGTGAAAAGTTTGCAGACAATCTCAAGACATTGAGCTGGTAATGATACGGCCCTACAATGACTTTCTAAAGTCTATCAGTTAACCAGTTTTTAATTCTCTCTATGTCATGAAGCAGTAAATCAAATGTGCCCTCATAAAGCAAGGGATTTTCTTTGATCAGCATGACTGTACTGCCAAAAGGATAATGAATGCCTATCTTTTCTGTTGCCTATATCACCATATTGGCCTCTATGTCACTTAATATCAGATCCGCATCAATTTAGTCACCTATGCTTATTCTTTTGAATGCAAGTGCAACGTAAAGCCACTTTTCTGTGCTTTCATGGTCCTCTGAGTACAGCAAGCATTTGCCTCTATCTTTCCAAATTCCATTTTACCTCTTTTTTTTGACAGTTACAATTCCTAGGGTCAATTACTGCCTCCATATGTAGGCGTATGCCTATCTCATCTTTCACTTGTATTTGGGATCTTTCCTTCTGCCTGTTTGTGCACAGGGACTGACCAGGTAAACATTGTCCTATCACTATGGGGTCACTGCTAGCCCCCACGATGAAATTTGCCCCAGCAGAGCAACAGAACATAGCATGGAAGGATCCTGCTTTTTCCAGTTCCTTTTTTTGGCATAATTGCAATTGAACCCTGACAAATACCAAACCTTCTCATGCTCTGCAGGGAAGTGTCAGGGGATGCCACCAGAGAATATATGTAACGGTAAGTCTCTCTGTTTTCTCTGCTGTGCTGGAAGAGTGCAGATGTCAAGGGCCTCTGGAGCAGAACAGGGCCAAAATATCATACTACCCCAAAGACAAGAGGTAGGATTCTTTCTCAGTTCTTTCATGCCAGTCTTGATCAGATGATTTCTTGAGGCTGGGATGCCAGCATACATCAGAAAGTCTGGTGGTAGGAGGTGGTCACTTTGTTGAAGATAATCTGCATGTTCCAGGGGAAAAAAATCTCTTCTGGGGAAGAAAAGATCATTGGGAGCAGATAGAGCGGGAATGGGAGTTACCTAGGATCCAGGACTTCCCTGCAGATGAGTGAGGTTTGGGTGATATCCAACCTGTCCACCACTGACTCGGTTAAGAAAAATGATTTGCAGTCCTGCCTTTGGTCTCCTTAGTTATTGACGTTCATGGTTGGAGGGTGATTTTCTTTGAAATCATTCAGAGGTACAGACGGGCTCCTGGCTGTTTTGCTAAGATGGCAAGCCTGGTTTCTGGAACAAGAGGGAAAGGGTAGCTCAGTCCACCTGGTGTGCGTGGTAGCAATGAGCGAGATGCATCAGAACTGCTGCTGTGCAAGAGCCCTGCTCAACATAAACAGTGTGAGCCTGCCCAGAAATTAGGGACCTGGGGCTGCCTTCCTTGCACATGCAGTTTTGGATGATTAAGTGCTGAGGAATGTAGCCTTGAGGAAAGTTCACTGTTCCTCTGTGGTGACTGCCAGGCTGTTAGGGCAGGAATGACCTGTAATTTTCCATGTATGGCAAGAGATTGGCCATGGTTTCCATGATGATTGCACAGGAGCTGAGACCAAAACCTGCTTGAGGCAGGTCAATAGTGGGCCAGAAGTCTTCTGCTGGTGCCATTGCTGCCTTCTGCTGCAGGAAAGAAGCAGGTGGTACTACCAGAAAGGAAGAGTGACAACCTTTTTGAGCACATGTATGAATGCAGTGTTGGATCTCACTACTACAGATCCACAATGTGCTCATGGATCCTGGGGAAGGCATGAAAATCAGTGGTGCCCTTCTGTTTTACTGACGGCTGATGACCAGCAAGTGCAGCTGATTGAAAAGCTTAACTTTTCCAGCTCTTCAAAGTCCTTTAACACTGGTTATCATAGAATCATAGAATGTTTTAGGCTGGAAGGGACCTCTAGAGGTCATCTGGTCCAACCTCCCTACACAAGCAGGGACATCTCTACCTAGGTCAGGCCGCTCAGAGCCCCATCAAGCCTGACCTTGAATGACTCCAGGCATGGGGCCTCCAGCACCTCTCTGGGCAGCCCATTCCACTGATCTGTCACCCTCATGTTAAAGAACTTTTTTCTAATATCCAATCTAAATCTATCCTTTCCTAGCTTAAAACCNACTTGCTGAGGGTGCACTCAATGCCACTGTCAATGTCATTAATGAAGATATTAAACAACACTGGTCCCAGCACAGACCCCTGAGGGACAGCACTCATCACCTTCCTCCATCTGGACATTGAGCCATTGACCATCACTCTCTGGATGTGACCATCCAGCCAGTTCCTTATCCACTAAACAGTCCACCCATCAAACCCATAATTCTCCAACTTAGAGATAAGGATGTTGTGGGGGACCTTGTCAAAGGCCTTGCAGAAGTCCAGATAGATGACATCCATAGGTCTACCCTTGTCGACTGATGCAGTCACTTCATTGTAGAAGACCACTAGGTTGGTCAGGCAGGACTTGCCCCTAGTAAAGCCATGCTGATTATCTAGGATTACCTCCCTGTCCTCCATGTGCCTCAGCATATCTCTAGGAGGATCTGTTCCATAATCTTCCCAGGCACAGAGGTGAGGCTGACAGGGCGGTAGTTCCCAGGGTCTTCTTTTTTACCCTTTTTAAAGATGGTTCCTCTACTTGACACTTGTGGGACTGTGTCTGCAGCACTGTGCCCAGTTTCACAAACAGCAAAGAAACAACACATGCAGTTACACTGTTATCACCCCATATGTGGTCATATATTACCTGCAGGCTTTGTCCTCAGAGCTGTAAACGGCAGGCAAGGATCTTGATAGGCAAGAAACACGGTTTAAAAAAATTAAAGACAGTGGGGATGCTAAGCATGGAGGGCTTTGCTTTTCAACAGCCAGTCATCATCTCCAAAGAGGCTGGTCATCAGGTAAGCAGGCAGCTAATGACGGTGCTCTCAGGCCTGCAAATGAATGGGCTACATTGGCAAATGTGATATCCAGCTAGAATCAAGCTGATAAAGACTTGTTTTGTTCTGCTCTAGATTTCTCAGTGAAACAGTCTGTTAAAGTGTCGTGGCTCAACAGGCAGAGCCCTGCAGCTTTGTTTTTGCAGGGTCCTCCCTCAAGTTATAAATCCTGCAGTGAGTGGAGGGCAACCACTTCTAAACAGAGAGGCAAGCTATTTGGGCAATTTTTTTGTTCAGACCTTTGAAGTTTGGGTCTAAGTCTTTATGGCTTGTATTAGTTCTGGGGAGATGTGGAGCATCCTCCTCACCACAGCTGGGTGAGTGTGTGAGGAAACGCTGAGGGCTACCTCCAAACCTGCTGGAGAAAGTGGTGACCATTGAAACCATTACTTGTAATCTTGGCAGCACTGGTTGATGGTGTCCTCCTGCACACATATCCTGTCTCAGCTTATATTTAGAGTATTTAGATTTCTTTTTGCTGCACATGGAACTCAGGCTTTGGTTCTCCCAGGCCTAAGCAGGGACCCTTCAGCATGATGCTCTCTACAAATATCAACCTTGCCAGACTGAGCAACGGGTGAACATTCCAAGATTTGGCACAGATGGACATGGCTGGATGGGGCCATGAAAAGAAATAACCTTGCTCAAATCAGGGGAAATCTGTCAGCAAACACTGTGTCCTCAGCTAGTGACGAGTCAGCCCATGTCTCCCATGGAGTTTTCCTCACCAACTTTCATCAGTTAGACCAGTCATTGCAGTGGTGGGAGATAGTCAGAAACTTGGAGTCACTGTCTATCTATCATGTAGGCCATTTGCATCAAAATGAAAGAAAATCAATCCTGAGAAAGGAAGACCCTGTCTTGAGTGTTACCCAATGCCACCAGGTAGGTGAGCTGAGAGCTAAGGCCATCATGATGAAGCAGATGTGTGATGTGAGATTTGGGGGCTGTAAGCTGTGCCTGGTGGGGAGGGTCTTTCCCCTGCTGACACTGAGAATACCACAATAGCAGTGGTTGGGGCAAAGGCTGTTGCTGAGCAGCAGATGAGACATGCCAGGGCCTGGGTGGAGGTGGGTGCTGGGGTCACTCCTCTGGGTGGGACCCCAGGGTGGGTCGTCTGGAGGGGGACCAGTGCGAACAGCGTGGTTACACAACACCCTACACCTGCCTCACCCAGCTGCTCCAGGCTGCTCTTACTTCTGCTGTTCTGAGCATCTAAATTCTTCTAAACAAAGAAGGCATGAAACTAATTCTAGTTTTGGGGTGTTGGTTGTTTGCTCTGGGCTAAAGGTCAGAAGAGCAGAGCATCCTTTCACCCACCCAAAGAGAGGGCACGAGCCAGCTGATACTCCCCAGTGTGGCACCTCAAAGCAGGGCAGCAGCCTGTTGCCCTGAACCCAGCTCTGGCAAAGGAGCTGCCTTGAAAATGCTGGTCCCAAAATGCAGGTGCATCATGGAGGAGGATGTATGTGAGTGAAGGGAAGAAGGCTCCTCATGCTTGCTTTCCTCCATGACACCAGTAGTAGGGGCACAGCCAGGTACTGTGAACAGTGTATAAACCTGGGGATGTGCCTCGAGGAACGAATGTAATTCGTTAAGGGTGAAACTGCTGCAATAGGAAAATTCAATGTGGACACTCATTCCTAAATACCATTTTGCTCAGAGGTGCAATGTGCTTCCTTGCAGGCCCTCTCTATGCTCTCCATGGCATTTTCTCTCCCTGCAGAGCCATTATCCCCAAGGCTTTGATCTCCTGCCATGGGCTTCTGAGAAGAGTGGCTGAGCTGCAGAGATAGCACAGCACACCATGACAGCCTGTGGTGGCAGCCCAGGGCTCATGGGCTGGTGGCTCTGGGGTCTGTTATTGGGGTGGGAGAGTAAATGAGTTTGGCTGGGGTGGGGAGGGTGCTGCTGTAGCTCTCTGCCAACCCCCCCAACAGCTGTAGGGGTGGCAGGAGATAGCAGGGTGCTATGTGGATGCTGGTGAGCCTTTTGGGAGCTGCCTGGCACTTCTGGCCCTGGGACCTGCCTTCCTGGGACTGAGCAGGAACATGTCCATGCCTGTCCAGGCTTCCTACTAGGATCGGGTTTTGTGGTGCTTGCTCTCCTGGGATGGAGATGTATACTTAGATTTGTATATTGGGATGTATATTTAGTGCAGAAGGTCCTATGGAACATCTCCTGGGTGGGTGCCTGCATCAGTTCGATGTCCTAAACAGGACCAATAAATACTACAAGCTTAATCTCTCCGCTGCCATTTCTGACACATCCCAGCTGAGGAGGGCTCAGACCCAAATTTGTGACCTCGACACTGGCCTCCTGAAATGAATAATCAACTTAAATTTACAGTGTCAGAGGGGCATACTCTTTCTTCCAATCCACTCGTTACAGCAGTAAACTTAACATAGTGTCATTATACAGCTGAAAGGACCATACTGACTCCCTGGAGGGCTCAGTCTTCTGCTGCCCTTCTGCCCTATCTGCTTCTCCTCCAGCCAAGCGTGGTACAGTGCTGGGCCCTGTAACTCACCATCCCGGTGCCCGGGAGCATGCGCTCAGGTGACAGTGACCGCTTACTGTCACTCAAGGACACTGAGACCCAACGAGACTCCAAGTCTCATTAAGCTCCTGGTTTCATAAAAACTGGTTTAGGGAAAACATTTTGCTTGACAGAAACAGATCCTTTGCAGAGTTGGATGAGGGAAATGCTGATCAAATAAAGGCAATTTAATTAATATAAAATAAATGGTAAGATTTTAAAGAAGATTAATATTCATCGCTTCTTCTTCATACCCATGTTCTCCCTTTCTTGTGCTATTTATTTAAAACATGTGGAACCAGGTGGCACACAGAGTAATTTCTCCAGGAAGCCAATTTCTGTCTCCAAATGCAGGGATCAGTGGTGAAAGTGAAAATGAATCGGTAGGTAGCAGGGACCAGGAAAGAGAGGGGGTCACAAGACAGGGTTGGAGGCAACATGGGGCCTTTCCAGATGTTTGCCTTAAACACCGGGTATGGCCACTCCCACATTTGGAAACAAATTTTCCACCCCCCTATCGCACCCCTGGCCTTTCGGAACCCGGTACAAGCTTGAGAGCCCACCGCTGAGCGCCCCTGTGCCAGGACCCGCGCGTGTTGCCCGCCATCACGGCCCCCTCCGAGTTGTCCCCTTGCCTGTTCCCGCTGAGGATTCCGCGCCAAGCCGGCGGGGGCGCAGCTGGGTGTGGGGCGGGACCCGGCGCTCTCCCGCCTTTTTCCCCGCTTCGCCGGCGCCAAGGCAAAGGGCGGGTCCGTCCTTCCCCTGCCGCCGTCACAATGGGAGGCGGGGCCCCGGCCGTCGCGACAGCCAATGGAAGGGCGGAGGCAGGCGCAGCGCGGGCTGTGAGTGGCCAGCCGGGCGTTCTGGCGCCAAGTACGAAGGGGGTATAAGGGGCGGCGCGGGGCCGCGCTCCCGCCACATCGCTCGTCCCGCTACTGCCGCCATCATGCTGCCCGCCCCCCTCGCCGCCCGCCATGACCAGCCCCGGCTGGCGCCCACGAAGGGCCTGTCGCCGATGAAGAGTCTGTCGCCCATGAGGAACCTGGCGCTGAGCGACAAGGAGAACACGGTGAGCTCCCGCCCGGCCTTCCCTCCCTCCCGGGCCGCGCTGCAGCGCTCTCACCTTGCCCCGCTCTCCCCGCAGCCCCCCGCGCTCAGTAGCGCCCGCGTCCTGGCCAGCAAGGCGGCCCGGAAGATCTTCCAGGAGGGCGACGGGAAGCCGGTGAGTGCGGAACACTCGGGCACTGTGCCCGCCATTCTTCCTTCTCCCCTACCCCGGCGGCCCATTTAACCTCGCTCCACCGCCCCCTCCCTCGCAGATGGTCTCTGCCTCCTCTCCCAGCGGAGCCGCCCGGTTCCCGCCGGCTGCGCCACCCGCCTCCGTCTCCTTCAGGGGGGTCCTCCCCTATCCCCTGCACCCCCCGGGCCGCTGGCCGTCCCTCAGCTTCCCGCCCGAGCCCGCCGCTGAGCCGAGCCGGGCCCGAGCCGCTCTCTGCCGCTCCAGGTGCTGCGGGGCGCGGAGGAGGAGGAGCCGCTGCTGCGGGACAACCCCCGCCGCTTTGTCATCTTCCCCATCCAGTACCACGACATCTGGCAGATGTACAAGAAGGCCGAGGCTTCCTTCTGGACGGCAGAGGAGGTGAGGGGGTGGGCGGGGTACACGGCAACCCGGGTCTCTCATATGAGCCTCGTACCTGAAGCCCCCATCTCTTTATTTATTTCATCACTCCTCCTGGTGTTTTCAGGTGGACCTTTCCAAAGACATCCAGCACTGGGAGTCCTTGAAGCCTGAGGAGAAATACTTCATTTCTCACGTCCTCGCCTTCTTTGCTGCCAGCGATGGCATTGTCAATGAAAACTTGGTAAGTGTGTAGAAACAACCCTGACAGAGACATCACTTTTTGCAGATAACCAGATAACTGCATGCTTGACACGCTCGCTGGCTGATCTGGCTTGCTCGCTAGATCATGTAGTGTTACAGCATTGCAATATGTAATGCTGTCTTAAGATAATTAGTATATTGGGGCTGCTTTTGTAATCTGCAAGTGTGCCCACTCCCTATGGGGCACCGAGGGTGGCCTCACAGTGACACTTGACTGGTTCAGAGCCCTTATTCTGCTTCTGCCTTTTCAGTGTTCGCTCTAATGGGGAATAAGTAAAACTTAAGCTTTCAAATTTCTCTTGGGATAAAGAAAAACTCACAACTTGGAGCTGTGAGGGGCTGCTGCTCTTCATATTGTTGGTAATAATCCACATGTCTGAATTGCTCTGAAGAGGATTCTGTGGGCTGAGCAAGAGCTGTTATAGACAGCATCGATGCCTCTAACCTGCAACTGGGCTATAAGTGCTTTGGCAAACACTCGTTTATTTCCTCTAGGTGGAGCGGTTCAGTCAGGAAGTACAAGTCACAGAAGCTCGTTGTTTCTATGGCTTCCAGATTGCCATGGAAAATATACATTCAGAAATGTACAGTCTTCTAATTGACACCTACATTAAAGATTCTAAAGAGAGGTTTGTATTGCTTGATGATGAAAAGTTCAAAACTCATTGAGATTTAAATAATGCATATCAGTCACTCCCTGACATTAAGGCTAATTTTAGGATACAAACTAGATTTATATAAAATACCACTCCTGCTTAAGAGCAGCTTTAATTCAGAATATTTCCTCTGAAGTGTAGAAGCAAAAACTCACTTAGATTAAGAGTGCAGCTGAAGCCACTTAACACAGAAATAAAGAAATAGAATTATGTAAAAGATGGAGCAGTCAAATAAGGGGAGTATATTAAATTACAGTAAGCACTCATATGGAGGACCCCTGCACCTAATAGAAAGCTATGTAGGAGAGTTTCTCTGAGAATTATACCACTTTAATAAAAGTATAGTTTCTAAGCCCCAGTGCATTTAGTTACCAGCTAGCACTTTTACATAGCATGTGCTGCCCTTACTTGTGACTATTTTGCTTTGGGGTTAAAAAAAAAAGCATGTTGCATTTGCTGCAAATGGCTTTTGATCTTGATTAAAAAAAAAAAGCCAAAGTGTAAAATTTTCATAGCAAGATGAATTGGTTCAAGAATAGTATCTTAAAACTAAATGCAAGGCTTTGAGCTGTCTGGACTGAGTTATTCTGGTGTCAGACCAACACCGTGTTGAGTGAAATAGTGTGTGCTATTGCAATGCTATTTGCAGCCTAGATATATTTAATTGCTGCTACTTTGTAGAAAGCTGACCATGTCATTTCTGCTCTGAGATGCTTAAATACAGTAAATGTTTAAGGAAGAACTGCTTATGTGAGAGCTCTGTGGCCTTGCCACTGGAAAGTGGAGGTTGGTTGATCTGTAGTTTTGAAAGCCTTATATAAGTACAGCACTCTGTGAACCAGTACTCCCCTTGATGCTGTCGTGGGAATGCATATGAACTGGTGTTGATGTGATGGGTGGTAAATTAAAAGGCAGTTGATGGATATATATAGAGGTAGCTTGGTGCAAAATAAGATGGGGAAGGAGACTTAATCATCAGGGTGATGGTGCAGAGCACTTGTAAGTGAACAAGACTGTATCCTTATTGTACTAGTTGTGCTGGTGCCTGATACTAATGAGTTTTATCCTTCTCAGGGAATTTCTTTTTAATGCTATTGAAACATTACCATGTGTTAAAAAGAAGGCTGACTGGGCCATGTGCTGGATTGGGGACAAGAAAGCAACATATGGTGAGTACATCTATTGGAAGCAAAGTGAAATTCCCTCCCTAAAAAAGATGGAGGAATCACCCATTCTCCAGACTTGACAGTTCACAGGGATTATTGATGTCCCAGAGGGAGTAGATGCTCTCTGGTATAAGATACTGGTGTAATTCTAGAGATGAAAGTAATTTTCATCTTGCAAATGAGCTACTGACATGCATATTTGTGAAATTGCTGGCATTTTGAATGATGGTAGCTCCTGTGGCAATCTTCATACGCCTGGCTATATGCTCACATTGTAAATTGCTGGCATGTATCCAGAACTGTGCTGGCCATCTATCTCCAGCAGACACATTGGAGGCTGCAGCTTCTCTGCCTTAGTGATTCTTGATGTCTTGCTGCAAAGGTGAGATGAGATGGTACAGATCATTATTTCACTAGTATTAAAGCCTTCTTCATGGCCAAAGTTCCTTACTTAATCAAAGATGAGCAGCTACTGACTTAAATAAGCTGCTAAAATTGACTGCTGTTTTTCAGTGTGCCATCTTTGAAAAAGGATGGTGTTGATAGTTAACCTGGGGGAAGGAGCCTTGGCTTCAGCTGCTTAGTAACTACTCTAGTTTTTACTTCCTCTCTCATTTGAAAGTTTTGCTTAATGACTAGAAGCCTTTACTGTAATAGTTTTAAGTTTTTAGCACATTTGAGCAGAAAACTCTTCATTCTCCTTGAAGGATGCAGTTTGCTGCTCTATTTGCAGCTTCTGGATATTAAACCTGTTAAACTTTGTGTGATATCGTTGTCAATCTTTTCTGTAACAGGAGAACGTGTAGTAGCTTTTGCAGCAGTGGAAGGAATCTTCTTTTCTGGCTCTTTTGCATCAATTTTTTGGCTGAAGAAAAGAGGATTAATGCCGGGACTCACTTTTTCTAATGAACTCATCAGTAGAGATGAGGTATGAATCAAAGTTGAGCAGTTAGGGTGGTAAAGTGTCACAGTATCTTAAAGTTAAGATATTCAACTGGAGCCTATATTTTAAAGCAGAAATATGTTTAGAAACAGGCAGTTTATAAAGCTCACTGAAGCATGTAAATGTGTTGTTGTGGTTCTTGCAGCAAAGAATTAATGAGCTTAGCATTTTACTTCCTCTAGTTTTAAGGGTTCCCACCAACTCTTGCACTCAGTGGCAAGTGCAGTTGAACTCTTATGCCACCTCCTGGTTAGGCAAAAAGCTATCTCTAGATAATGCCAAACATGGTAAGTGCAAAGATAGTGCTGAGAGACTGGGCTTTTTATTCTGTGGTACTGATTTGAGTGTCTCTTTTAAATTAGTGTCTGAACTAATTTTCTGAAATTTCTTTTCAGGGCTTGCACTGTGATTTTGCCTGCCTCATGTTCAAGCACTTGATACACAAACCATCAGAGGAGAGAGTAAAGGAAATCATCATGAATGCTGTTCTCATAGAGCAGGTAATTGCTCCTTGTTTAGGAACTTCATCACAATTAAGCGGAAAGCTGGGGAGCTATTGGGTATAAAATTAACCTAGACGGTACAGAGTGAATACCAGTTTCTGTACATAAAGTGCTTCTATTATCTGCAGGAATTCTTGACAGAGGCACTGCCTGTAAAGCTGATCGGCATGAACTGCACTTTAATGAAACAGTACATAGAGTTTGTAGCAGACCGGCTTATGTTGGAACTGGGATTTAACAAGGTAAGGCTCTAATACACCAAATCTTTCCTTGGGAAAAGATGATAATAAGTTTAATTTCCTCCAGAAACCCAAATCTTCAAATGGCTGCAGCAATATTGATGTAACTTGTAAAACTACTTAGCAGTCCTGCTGCTAGATCCTGTTCGGAGACCCACAGAAGGAAAAGTGCAAAAGGATGCTATGGAAAAACAGCTACATAAGAGTTTTCTGTGCCTCTGTCTGCTGCAGCTAAAAGACAGGAACAAATACAGGAGAGAAGGCTTGGGGCTGAGATTTTTTTCACTACATAATAAACCTATTGATGTCATTAGACTCCTTCCAGCTGATCTCTAATGCCTTTGCAGATTTAAGATGCGAGTACCTGTAGTGACTAGAGGCTTACCTTTGTATTTCAGATATACAAAGCTGAGAATCCTTTTGACTTCATGGAAAATATCTCTCTGGAAGGCAAGACCAATTTCTTTGAGAAGCGAGTAGGTGAATATCAGAGGATGGGAGTGATGTCAAAGCCTGCAGACAACTCCTTCACACTGGATGCAGAATTTTAAATGAAGTGAGACCATAGCATGTATGCTCTGCTCTTTACTGGGAAACATGAAATGTATTGAGTCAAAGTGTGATTTGATTCCTGTACTAAAATCCCACTCTTGAAAACTGTGGTGATATTGGTACTTTACAGGAGGCTAGTGCAGCTTCAGCAGTAAAATCCCTTTTTATTAGATGTTGCTGTGGGTGTTAATTCATAGAATATTTAGATGTATCTCTTACAACATGTGCTACTCCTTTTTGTGAAAGATACAGACACCTTCCTTCTGCAAGAAGGTTATGGAGCAATGACCACGAGCTTCTGCTGTTCTCCCCATAAAGGAGCAGTTGAGAAATTCTAGTCTTCGATTTGCTGAATACTCTGCAGAAAATTCTGGAGGCAGCTACATGACCTCACTGCTTTCTTAGCAGGTTTTAAGTTTACGTTTTTTACTATTGTTTTAATAGTTTGTACATAAACCTGGCACTTTAATGTTTAAAATAAAGAACTGTCTTGTAATATTCATCAATGATAAAAAATGCAAGTTTAAATCTTCAGACTTTTGCAACCTAACCTTTCATGACTTGTGCTTCTTTCTGGGTATGTAACTTAAAAATGGTGCTGCGAATCAAACAGTGATTTTGAAATCTATTGAACAGGAAAAAAGCTTGGTATGGAAGGTGGAGAACTTAATACATTGGATATTCTGGGCACTGAAAAATAACATGCAGCTGGCTTCTGGACTTAATTGCTTTGTTTAATATCTGGGGACAGCATTTTATATAATAGTAATAAAGAGCTGGTTGTATTCATTGTTGTCCTGTCTTGGCTTCAGTGCTTCAATGGGTAAAGTTTGTGTTAATTTCCTCTGAATTGCAGACTTTCTGAGGAAATGGAAGTTCTGCAGGAAATAGCTGATTAGTCATGTGGTTGGGAGATGTCAAGTGAGATTGTTATGCTTGGCTCTGACTTGAGATCATGGCACTAAATGAATTTTTTTCAGGGTAAAATCAGCTTAATTCAGGCTGAAGCAGTATTCTTGACTTCTGCATCATGCAGTTTTGTTTTCACTACTATTATGTATTAAACCAAAACATAGTATGTGCTACAACATTTTTGCTTCACAGTAAACCTGGAGCAACAGGAGTGAGCATAGAGTCATAGAATTGTTTAGTATGCTTAACGCAGCTTTGGTAAGGGCATGTGGTCTGTGAAGGAGTTCCTTGTGATCTCAGGTTAGAGTTGTTCCAAGTGATCTGCAGTGAGATTGGGTAACAACAGGATAGACAAATTAACTACTGCTTTGGTGTACAAAAAGTTTATTCCATGACCTAATCAAACAAGGCCTGTCCTGCCAGCCTACTGTTCTTTCTCAAGTGCAGTTGATAAGGGAAACAAACTTTACAGAACTTAAAAGCATTTCCTTGAAGGGAAAGAATGATGGAGTTTTCTTTCTGCTAAGGCTCTCCCTCTTGAAGAGGGTGCTTTGTGGGATGCTGCCTTGGTGTAAAAGTAACTGACTTGCTGGTCTTTCTTCCTTGGCCTTTGACTGCACTGAAGGTGGTGGTGTGTGACTGTTCTTTGCCTGGGTCTGTGAAGCTGGCAGGATGTGCACATTTCCAAGACCATTTTAGGGAGAAAAAAACCCATATAAATAATTTAAAAAATCCTAACCCCCGAAGTCTGAAATTCAAAGTAGAAGATACAAGACTGTGAACAGATGTCTCTGATGCCCCTGCAGCATGGATGGTGGTCAGTGATTGCAGTAATCTGAGGCTATATTAGGAGCTGAAATTGGGACATGTTAAGTTGCATAGCCAGACACGATTTCGAAGCACTGAAACCTAATGCATGTTTTTAAAGTTAGGCAGGTTTCTGGCTAAATACCAGCATTTTGTTCTCAGCAAATTGGGCTTTGTGCTTTTTCTTGGCTTCTCTTAGCAGTCAAAGCTTTGATCAAATTAGATCTAATACAAAGCATCGGAGCTCACAAGGTAGGGCTATGTTGTTCAGAGCATAAATGAAACAGTAATAATATACAGAGATCAATTTGGACCTAAGTATGATTTAGTTGCATCCAGTTTATATTCAAATCTGTTAATTTATATACTTTAGTAATGGGGCAAGACTTCTCTAACCTATTAGTAGGGTCTAGCTGCATTGTAGCTATCTCTTCCCACTTGACTCAGTATATGCCAAGGATCAAAACATGGGAATTAGGGCAGAAAGCTTTAATTTGTTACCTTTAATTCTAGGAGGTATGAATGAGAGCTCTTACTTTTAACATAGTGTTGGAATGGATGAGTGATGGCCAAGTAAGCATTTGTAATGGCAGGTAGGAAGAATGTCCCTTTTAGCCAAGCATTGTTCTTACAGCGTAACGGATACTGTAGACATGGGTGTGTTAGATTAGATGGGAATTAGAAGTGATTCAACAAGAGAACAAGACTTTCTGTGGCTGGTATTAATCTTATCCTGGTGCCACTGATGTCTAAATGCCTACTTAGTTTGGGTTTTGTATTTACTGTAATGTAGATCAGTTTTTATTGTGTAGTCTGGAGAAAAGGTATGCATCTGGTCCCACCTATATTAATTCTCAGTTCTTGCAAAGACTTAAATGTTTTGCTGTCATCTAGCTTATATAGATCTTGTCCATGTCTTGATAAAATACTTGTTTATTGAAAACAGATTACTTTCCATTTCAGTTGAGATGCCATTCTGACACTTGGTCCTCTTAGGCATTGGGCAGATAACAATCTTATTTCTTTAAAAAAAGTTAATACTCTGAAAAACAAGTTTTGCTAACAATTTAGCTGACCCTTTGGGATATGTTTTGGAATGGAGTTTGGAGACCCAGGAAAGATGTGCAGGAAAGTGATGAAAGATCAGGTTTTTTTATCCATGCGTGAAATGGGAACAGCTGTCTAGTAGGGGTTCTGGCACAGGAATTGCTGCAAGTGAAAAGTGATGAGACTATCAGAGGGGAAAAAATACTGAGAGAAGTAAAAGCAGATATATTTGGTGGTGCAATACTCTGATGTTGCAATTTATGCAGAACTGATCCCTAGCTATCCCCTGTGTTTTTTACTGCTGTTAAAATTAATGTCTTTTAATAGCAGCAGGCAAAATGGAAAAACAGTAACCTTAAGCGTAATCTCTTTTTTCTATTTACTTCCTCCTGTAGTTTATTAGAAATCCCCACAACTGGCATGGGTTCCAGCAAGAAAGCTTCCAGGACTCTGACACATTTTCATACCAGGTTACATGTCAAATGTTGAAAACCTAAGGCAGTGTGAAGGACTAAGAGCAGCAACCTAATGTCATCCTTGTTATCAGGAAGCAACTGCAACATCAGATGACAAAAAGAAAATCCCCAGATTTCTCAAATTTCTCAGAGTGATTACAGCAATTTGTGCCCAGAAGAGGTCAGAACAGTTGCAGCTGCTTGTGCCTGCAGTGGGGCACAGCCAGCCTGCAAATCTGAAGGCGTATTGAATCTGGTGTGATTGCTGAAGGGGAACTGCTTCCTCTGCACCACTCAATCAGAAACTTTGCCTGGCAGAAAGCAGTAAATGAACAAAGTTGTGCTCATTCAAAGCCTGCTTTTCAGTTGGCCATGGCTCATTTTATTTCAGGCTGTTGATTACCTATTGGTGCTTTGGCCTCTCCTTTTGTGCATAGTGAATTAAGTAGATGTTTTTATCAGGAAGGGTTTGAGAGTTATGGAGAGCTAAGTCTTGCGTCCTGTTTGTTGATGGACAGCTGTTTTTGTTAGGACTTCATCCCTTGGGAGTGTTACTGAGATCCTATGATCTGCACAGATAGTTTGGTTTCTGTGGTAAAACAGTCTTTACATGTAGAATGCCTGAAAGATAAAGCTAACAGGAAAAAAGTCGGGTCAGATTCTTGTGTCAGTGGTTTTACTTTTAGACTTAGGCCCAGCTGATCTTTGAAGTAATGATAAAATTGCTACTTCCTGAATCTGCAGACAAATGGTGGGAAAATTTTTATTCCTTTTGGGTGTATTGCAGAATTCAGTGATGAGATCTTGCTGACATTGATCAGCAGAAAAATGGTGTTTGGGCATCTGCTTTTAAAGATAACTGTGGGACACTGGGTAGGATCATAGAATCACAGAATGCCAGGTTGGAAGGGACCTCAAGGATCATCTAGTCCAACCTTTCAAGATAGACAAATACAGTTTAAATGAGATGGCTCAGCATCCTGTCAAGCTGAGTCTTAAAACTGTCTAGTGCAAGGGCATCCACTACTTCCCTCAGGAGACTATTCCAATGTTTAATTGTTCATTGTAAAGAATTTTCTTCTGGACTCCAATCAGAATCTCCCTAAGAGCAACTTGTAACCATTCTCCCTTGTTTTTTCCATGTGACTCCTTGTAAAAGGGAGTCTCTATCCTCTTGATAGCCACCCTTTATGTACTGGTACATGGTGATAATAAGGTCTCCCCTAAGCCTTCTCAAGGCTGAACAATCCCAATTTTCTCAGCCTTTCTTTGTACGGCAGGTCTTCCAGTCCCCTGATCATCCTTGTGGCCCTTCTCTGGACCCTTTCCAGCCTGTCTGTGTCTTTTTGTATAGGGGGAACCAAAACTGAACACAGTACTCAAGGTGTGGCCTGACCAGTGCAGAGTAAAGTGGGACAATTACTACCTTATCTCTGCCGGTGATGCCCCTTTTCATATAATCCAGCATCCTGCTGGCTCTCTTTGCTGCTGCAGCCCCTGCTCACTCATGTTGAGCCCTCTGTCCACCAAGATCCCCTCTCCACAGGGCTGCTCTCAAGCCAGGTGGATCCTAGTCTGAGCTGCATTCCTGGGTTATGTATTCCCAGCTGACAGACCTTACACTTGTCTCTGTTGAACTTTATATGGTTCCTGCTAGCCTGTCCAGATCTTCCTGGAGGGTGGCTTTCCCTTCTGGAGTGTCAACTACCCCACTTATTTTTGTGTCAACAGCAAACTTCATCAGGGTGCTCCTGACCCCAACATCCAAGTCACTTATGAAGATATTAAACAGCACTGGGCCCAATATCAATTCTTGGGGGACCCTGCTTGTGACCGGTTGCCAGTTTGAGAATGAGCCATTTACCACCACCCTCTGGGCATGGCCTGTCAGCCAGTTCCCCACCCACTGTACAGACCATTTGTCTAGGTTGTAATGTGTGAGTTTTTCAAGAAGGAGGCTGTGGGGGACTGTGTCGAACACCTTGGAGAAGTCTAGGTAGACTATGTCTACTGCTTGCCCCACATCAACCAAGCGGGTGACCTTGTCATACAAAGCAATCAGGTTTGTCAAGCACAATTTGCCCCTGGTGAATCTATGTTGGCTTTTCCCAATTACGTGCTTCAGTTTACTTGTCACAGTCCTCAGGAGGATTCGCTCCATAACTTTCCCAGGGATTGACGTGAGGCTAATGGGTCTATAATTACCTGGGTCCTCCTTGGGACCCTTCTTGTGGATAGGGGTGACATTATCCCTCTTCCAGTCTTCAGGCACATCTCCCGATCTCCATGACTTCTCAAAGATTATGGAGGGTGGCCTTGCAATGACATCAGCCAGTTCTTTTAGCACCCTTGGGTGGATGGCATCTGGGGCCCATTGATTTATACGGGTCAAGCTCCTGAAGCAGTTGACACACCAACTCTTCCTTCACTGATGGTGGGTCTGTGTCTTCATCAATCTGGATTTTTGTTCCTGTCACCAGGTGCTGGTAAAGACAGAGGTGAAGAAGGTGTTGAGGACCTCTGCCTTTTCAGCGCTGTTGGTGACTAGTTCACCTCTCCTGTTTAATAGTGGGCCAGTACTCTCCTTCTGCTTGTTCTTAATGTATCTGAAGAACCCTTTCTTGAAGCTTCTGACATTTCTGGCCAATTTTAGTTCAAGTGGAGCTTTTGCTTTCCTAACTGCATCTCTGCATACCCTGGCAATGCCCTTCTAACTTTCAATGGATAATGCTCCACTTTTCCATTTCTGGTATGTTTCCTTTGGTTCTGAGCAGACCCAGAAGCTCACAGTTACGCTAAGGGGGTCTCTTGCTCTGCCTACTTCCCTTGCCATTAGAGGGGATGAACTGGTTTTGTGTATCTAGGAGAGTGTTCCTGAAAAACTCCCAGCGCTCACTAGCTCCTTTATCTTCCATGGAAGCTTCCCACAGGGTCCCTGCCAACCAAGCCCTGGGCGAGTTGAAGTTTGCTCTTTTAAAGTCTAAAACTTTTGTCTTGGAACTAACCTTCAGCATGCTCAGCATTATCCCAAACTCCACAATGTTCTGATCACTGCAGCCAAGGCTGTCACTAACTGAGATATTACAAAGCATGTTTTCTAGGTTAGTAAGCAACAAGTGCAGCAGTGCCCCTTTCCTGGTTGGCACATATAACACCTGTATGAGGAAGGAGTCCTCTAAGCATTCCAGGAACTTCTTGGATGACAGATGAACTGCTGTGTTGTTCTTCCAGCAGATGTCTGGGTAGTTAAAGTCTCCCGTAAGAACAAGGTTTTGTTGGCTCAAAGCTTGCTTAATTGACCCAGGTAGTGCTTCATCAGCCTCATTGTCTTGGTTTGGGGGTCAGTAACAGATGCCTACTGTAAGGTCTCCCTTGGAGACAACCCCCCTGATTTTGATCCGGAGGCATTCAATAGTGCTTCCACAATTACCATAGTTGAGTTCCATACATTCAAGGTTGAATGGGTAGGATGAAAAAGGAACATCAGTTTTCATTCCCACATCTGAGTGTTACTGGTGCTCTGCTGGGTATTTGCTGACATCTGTTGCCATCGTGATCCAGAGGTAAGGCCAAGCTAACAGCATATCACAAAGCACTGGCTGGTCATCAGAGCTGTGGCTTTGGCTCCTGACTTTAGGTTTCTCTCACACTGCTGGACTTCTTTTTTTCAATGTGCTGGAGAAAAGTTTGAAGGTGAGTGCTTGATGCTCCAGAAGAATGCGATGTGTTAAAGCCCTCTCTGCTGTGGATGCTTACTCTCTTCCTGCAAGTATAAATTTTGAGATGCATCAGGGGTAAAGGAATTTAATGTGAGTACCTTTTCTTCCCCCTGATTAACCAGTCTGATAAATCAGTCATTTGAAGACTGAGGTGTTTGGCCCCAGAGGAAGGTGCTTGTAGGTATTTTTTGCAGATTGAATAATATTTAGACAAATCAGTTCTTGCAGTCCGTGTATGTCCTGGGTATGTTCCTGGAGAAAGCATCTCCAGATCCCTGTCTCTAAAGGTGCTGCTTGGGCTAGAGCACCAAGGGAGGACAGTGGAGTGACTCCTCCCTTCATTTCAATGTCCCCCTTGATGCTCATTTGCATCTTTGACCACTTACAAAGCATTTGGCTTCATGTTTTGCTGGCATTCTCTGGCAGTGTGGCTAAAGGTGTCAGGTATTTTTTCTATCCTTCTCCTAGGAAGGGAGCAGCCTACCTTGCTTGTTCTTTTAGTTGGCTGTCAGAATCCAGCTCTTAGGTGTTGTCCAAGCTGTTACCCCAATGATAGGTCTGGAACACAGGCTGAGAGAGTTGGGCTTGTTCAGCCTGGAGAAGAGAAGGCACTGGGGAAACCTTATTGTGGCCTTCCAGTATCTGAAGGGGGCCTACAAGAAGGCTGGAGAGGGACTTTTTACAAAGGCTTGTAGTGATAGGATAAGGGGTAATGGGTTCAAACTGGAAGAGGGTAGATTTAGACTGGACATTAGAAGGAAATTCTTCACTCTAAGGGTGGTGAGACACAAACAGGTTGCCCAGAGGGGTTATGGATATTCTATCCTTGGAGTTCAAGGCCAGGTTGGATGGTGCCTTGTGCAAGCTGGTCTAGTGGCATGGCAGAGGGGTTGGACCTGGGTGATCTTTGAGGTCCCTTCCAACCCAAACTATTCTATGATTCTGTGATCTAGTTCAGAGGCAGCTGCAAGCTCATGTAGGTCTGGGTCAGGCAACAGCAAACACCAAGTTCTGCTTCGCCTGCGTTGTCTAACGTCCTTCAGCCTTGTGCACTGCTCTACTGACAGGGACAGCAGCAAGTCTGCCTTGTGACCCGTGTTGGCCAAAGCTTTCCTGCTTCCCTTTGGAAGACGCTGCCTCATTAAAATGCTCTGTCAGAATTTGTCTCTGAGATACTCAACTGGCAAAATCCTGATGTGATTCAAAACCAAGGTGAAGCATTTGGCTTCAGCAGTGTTTATTGCGGTGATTTATCGCTGCCTTTGCTCTCTTCTATGTAACTTTGTTTTGATGTGATCTGGGAGCTGTCAGTATGTTTGTCAGTGCTTCAGAATGGATCTCTGTCCTCCCAGCCCTGGATCTCTGCTCTGGGAGACATTGAAATGTGTTTTCCCAATTCCAGACACCAAGAGCAGTCTCGAGTTGCTGCCTGCTTTAGTTCAGTCTCAGTTCTGTGAGAAGCAGAGAATACGCTGCCACTGGATTTCCATACACCTGTCTCTCCTTGGTATTTAATTGAATGATTTATCTCTTATTTGAATTTATTTTTAGGGTGATGCTAACGTGACCCCTCCAAAGAAAAAGCAAACCACCCGCATTTCTCTGCTTTAAAAGTTAACCTTCAGAAGACATCAGTAACTTGGCAGGGAAGCTGTGGAACAATGAGCAGTTGTTAGATGAATGTGAGAAATAGAATTTCAAGGCAGGGAGTATGTTAGAAATGAGCATTTCACAATAGAGAAATGTTAGCTGGGCCAAGCGTTCAGTGTCTGTTCTGGCTGTAAATTTCTGTGATGCCACTTAAATGCAATCTCAGCTATAAGAACTAAAATTTAATTAACTCCTAAAAGGGATAGAAATATTAATTGTATATTGGATTCTGTAATTCTAAGCAGAATGCACTGTAGGTTTATTGAAGGCTTAGCAATAATTTTGCTGTTTCAATTACTGCTGCTGAAAATTGTCTCACTCTGCAACAATTACAGTTGCTCTTGATAATACTATAAATATATACAAATATACAGACTTTGGAAAAGTTACTCTGATCCGGGTTTATTGCTGTGTGTGAATTAAGACGGGCGAACATTGGGCAACCTAACAAGATTATTTTTTAGTACACTTCCATAAAATGGTTACCCCTTGTCAAATTGAAAAGCTGTTTGCTATGCTAAGTGGGATAATTTTATGATAAGTTTTTAATCTGCCACCTTTCCATTATTTAGATGTGATACTGTTTCCCACTACTAAATCCCTGGGATGGCTGAGTTGCATTTAAATTAATTAAAGGAAAAATGTTTCAAATTAAACGTTAAACATTGCTGTATAGATATTCAAGAAACAGATGTGATTTCACCACTTATATCCCCAAATAACACATGCAAAACCAGATTGAGAGACATTTAAATATGCTTATATGCTCAAGCACAGCTCTTCAGGCTCCCCAGGGGGGAGTGAATTTTGTGTGGCTCAGGGAAAGTTATACACCCGGATGAAGTAATTTTGCTTGAAGGAGTCGTTTAGGAATGGGCTTTCCAAAAATGATCATCACATGACTGGTCCTGGTGGTCATGTTGAGGTGAACAGGCAGGGCCTGGTTGACAGGTTGCTGCTGTGCCCCTTGGGGTGGCACATCTGGTTCTGGAGGAGCTCCCCAGGCAGATGAGTGCTCCCATGACCTTCCATCCCCTTCCTTGCCTGGATGCGTCCTGTTTCTCTGCTAGCTCAAACGGTAATTCTTGTTGAGTTAGGTCCCTGCCACAGCAGTTAGTATAAAAGCTTGTAGTTTGTGCAGGTTCGCATGTACCAATTGTAAGCACTTCATCTGGCTGTCACCAGGGGGGCTCCTTGGTAAAGAAAGCAGCAGCCGCTCCAACAGGTCAGGTGCCAGTGCCAAGCACCAGCTGTTTATGAGGTGCTGTGTGACTGTCACATCTGGGGGGAGAGCTGACCTGCTGGGGCTTTCCCTCCGTGGGTGAATGTACTGTATTCCTTTGCTCACTCGGTGCAGGGAGAGAGATTACACCTGCAAATCCTGCTCTGGTTGAGGTTTCATAGTAGACTCTCTCCTTCAGTGTACATGCTGCTGGGTATTTTGGGGGAGCTGCCTGTTCTGCAGCATGGGTGCTTCTCTTGTAACCTCGCAGATGTAGGACTACATGGAAGTGCATCATATGTGCTTAATTCACTGTGCAATGTGACGGATGAGGATGGGAATGGTTTTCTAATAGACGTGCCATGCCATGTGTTTTAGTGAATGCCAGAACTGTGAGTGCTCTCGTGCACCCACTGCTCTGGATGCCCTTTCTGGATTGTGCTGAGCTCCTTTTTGGGATGCTGAGGCTGTAGCAAACAGTATGACTCTTTTGTGCAGGAGGACTTTCCAGGATGCAACCACAAGTGCCCTCAGCAGGGAGGGATACTAATGTCTCAATCTTGACTACTTCCCTCAGGAGTCAGTCATGTCTCTCCTTCCAGCCTTCAGCAGATAAAACTAATCCAAGCAGAAAGGTGGATTTAATGGGGTGGATGGGAGAGAGTGATGAGAAGAGAGCAGAGAAGGGTTCTTCTTGTCCTGCAAATCCTCTAACTGGGCTTGATTCTCAGCTCAGGGTAGTGTCAACCCAGGAATAATTTACCAGGTGCAATCACGCAATGAATTGAGGATCAGATGTTAAAGGTGTGTTTAGTAGGTCTGAATGTGGTGCACGCCCTTTCTCTGCTGCTGAACTAGGTGGTATTTAACCCAGGTGGAAGGTGGTTCTTGTTTCCAGTGACTTCACCTGAAGGATGCATCTAGTTTGAGAAAACCATGTGTTGCTGTGCTGGTAGTTCATTTAAAATGGATGATGATATAAACAGATGTCATATCTTCTGAACAACTGCAGGGGGTTCCTTATGGTGTGGTTACTGAGGTGGCTTTGAGGATCAAGCCTATGTTTTTACAGGTGTTGGCACAGGGTGAGGCTGGAGATGTGACTACTAGCAAGGGATGGAGCCGATTGCAGTGTCCTGCCCAACCTCAGCTCTTCCTGCTGCAGCCACACTACATCTGGGTGCAGCAGCATCTGCCTCTGAATGTGGCTTGTACCTGTACACATCCAGGTGAGGCTTCCAACTGCCAGCAAGTGTGGTTCAGAGCTGCCACAAATGCCTGGCTGTGAAAACTCAGTTTCCCGTGACTTAGGTGAGCCCTTTAAACCATTTCATTAAAAATTATGCCCTGCTTATCACATTAAAAACATAAAAGGTTTATCTTGTGTCCTACGCATGCAAACGGGCAAAATCCAACTACAAATGCCATGGTAACAGGCTGAAGCAATAGTCTGCAGTGCTGCAGGTGCTGAGCCTACAGCTGCCCCAGGTAATCACTGCGCTTTGTTGGCAAAGCCCTGGGGTTTTGAGTCTCACTCTAAATATTTGCCAGAAAGGTTGCTTGGATGTGGTGAATGTTATGACACAGGATAGCTAAAAATAGCTCTCACTGGTAATTTTTCAGTCTTTGGTTTCACAATGTGAGATGTGATTTTTAGAAGAGCTGTACATCTGTGGCCCCCCCTTCCTCAATTCAATCACAGCATCTTTGCAAATCAGTCCTTTTGTGCTTCTGAAAATCAAGTTCTTAAATAAAATTGAAGATGGAGCGATGGAAGAAAATAGACGAAGTCATACTAGCAAGGGTACTATTATGGGGGCTGTTATGCCCTATGCTTCATCTTAGAGTTCACTGAAGGGAGATTGGAAAGGATGTCTCACCTTTGTGTAGGACTCGGGAACTAGGTTCACAGGCTTTTCAAGTTATTTGTGCCAAAGAGAGACAAGAGACTCATCAAGAGGAACAAGTGGGCTATTGTGAACCACAGATGACTTGATCCAGCCCTTTCTGAAGTGAACGGCACAACTCTTGTATTGCCTCTAACAAGTGAGAGCAGGCTGTGAGGCTCTTGCAAACTCTATCCTAATTAACTACTACCTGAATATTTCCCAGGAGCTTGAGGTGATGGTCTGGTGTGTGCTGTGGGATCCCACTTGGTCCTGAGACTTTGCAAATCCTGTTTGAGACCTGAGAGATCTCAAAAAAGTTTTTTGTCCTTTTTTTTTAAAAAAAAAAAAAAAGCCCTCTTTGCTTTTGAAGCCCTGAGAGACTTGAGATAAGGAGGCTGCTTCTCAGTTTGTGTTGAAGGCTTTGCTGAGGCAGAGGAGAGGCTCAGCATTGTTTGCTGTGGGTTGGCATAGGTCAATCCGTCCTCCTGCCCATCTGTCACTGTGAATATCTTTCCCCTCTGTGCCTGAGAACAGAGGCCTTGTTCTCATAGGGAAGGGTCAGGCTTTGAGCTGGATCTAGCACCCTTCAGTCTTTCTACTGCTGGTGAAAACTTCAGTTCCTCAGAGCTAGGAGTCAAGCAAGTGGTGAGTGAACTTTAGGTGATTAAAGCTCGAGGGCATCTGCCTGAATGGATGTGGGATGCAGGTTTTGGAGAAGCAGGAGTGTGCACCAGCAGCTGGTCCCATGTGCTGGGCTGAAGGTATGTAGAGTTGTTCCATCTTCAGATGCATATCCCACCTGGTATGTTAGATGGCCTGCTCTGCACATGCAGGTTGTCTGTGTGGGGATGGAGATAATCTTTCTCATCTGCTGGAGACTCTTCCTGCATAGCTGAGGAAACAGGGATAGTAGTGGTCTGGGACATGGGATTCACTGTGCAAGATGGTAAATAGTATGTTTTATAGGATATTTTGCAAGCTTAGCACTGGCTCTGGGAGCTTCTTTGCTCCTGAGGTCTGGGCCTCTAGATCTATGCTTTAAGATAGTACCAACTTGGGGGATTGGACTAGATGATCTTTTGAGGTCCCTTCCAATCCCTGACATTCTGTGATTCTGTAACTTGCAGGAAAATTCGAGTCTATCCATCAAACAAGCAAAACTTTCTGAACTACTGACTCTGTAAGAGTGGCCTGGAGGGTAAGAACTTCTGTTTGGCACTTGACTAGGCATGATCCATCTGGTTATGTAGGATAACCTTGCTTGAAGCATGTGTGGGTGGGGAGTTAATCTGTTTCTTCCACAAGAAGGATGGATGTATGGATGTTTTATCACTATCTTTTGGAGAGTGAAGATTGTAGTAAAAGCTGGGCTGTAGTTTTCTCTGCGTATCACTATTTTGATGATGTTTCAGTAACTATGAAATGCCAGGTACTGTTTCAAAATAATAGTTTCTTTAATTATTTATACCTTAAGCATCAAAGAAGATTTTGTTTTGCCTAGTTATGGCAACAGCTGGATGAGTCAGAAGAACAATTGCCAGTGCCATCAGAGGAACCTTGATATTTCTAACAGGAAGTTCATAATTAAACTGAATCACCATCATGTCATTTGCATTACCCAGACTCATGAGTCCAAAAGATATTATTAGCCTTGTCTTGCATTATGGGGCTGCAGCTCCCTCCACAGAGACGAAGGTTGCTAACACTTGGTTTTGTCACCAGCTCTGCTTGTGGCATTGATGCCTTGGACTAGGACTAGAGGTGTGGAAGCAGCAGAATCAGTGATGAAGCATGATGGTGTGTGTCCTTAACTGGCATTTTGGTGTGAGTACAGTCTCTCTGTCTGATACTTCGGGTACAGATTCCTGAAAGGTTGGATTGTTGTTTGTTCTTGGAAGCCCATAAGAACCTCCTCAGCATCTTCTAGACCTTTTCTCAAAATCAGGTGCTTGTGCTTTTCAAGAGGCTTCCTGTGCTCTCTACAAGAACAGTAATTTCCTGCAAGGCAGCCACATTTCCTTGGTGTTGATCTTAATTAGGACAAGTATATGACAAATAACGTTGCCCTTAAAACTTAATGGATAATTTTCCTAAACAGTTGTTAATTATCACATAAAACTACTGCCCTCAGTTCTCATTGACATGGTACAGAAGATGTGTATTTGTAAATATCAGACTATCAAAGGATATTCATTCATCTTGGGTAAAGAGCTGCTGGCATGGACCAGGCATGTGGCAACATGACAAGCAAGTGCCACATGAGTTATTCTGGAATTAGTTTTGTCTAAGTTTCCATGTCTATGGCAGAGAAATTTGTATCTGGGCTGGTAACCCCAGGCTACCACTAGAATTGATGAAGAAGAAGGGGCATCTCATCTGACCAGTGTCAGACACCAGTTTCCAGAGGGACAGAAGGTGTCTGATGAGTGCTTGCTTCTTTCCATGGATGGCACAGGCAGTTTTGACGATTAACTCCCATTTGGGCATTTATATCTGGTTAGATAAATTCCAGATTTACAGAGCTGGATTCACATCATCTCCCTTATGCATCTGAAGCTTGTGGGCTTTGTGAACGGGATTCTCAGTGCTGCCTGACTGTTGGTCCCTTGCATCATGCTAGGATCCAGCCTGTTCTCCTCTGGTTCTAACTTCTGTGCCTCAGACAACCTTTTCCAGACCTTGACTGTGCTGACACTCTGTTTGCAGCTTGATCCTTGGGGTTATGTGATTGCTGAGGAGTGGTGACTTACACTAATACACTGGACTGTGAGCTGCAAACAGAAACAGTGCAAGCCCCTACAGCCAAATCCAGCCCTGACTGTCTGTCAGAGCTGCTCTCTGTAGACTTGTGGGCTATCATTGAGTTTTGAAAGGCTGCAGGATGTTCTGGGCTGGGAGCTGCTGCAGCCTGGTTTCAGTGAAGGTAAACAGGCATAGAGAAGGCTCAAGCATTCATGCAATAGCCATTTGGATAGGAACGAGAGCATCATAATATCCACTGAAACCCCCAGTTATATAGAGGCTTCTTGCATCACTTCACCTGTCAAGTTCATGAGTGCTTGTCTCCTGAATTTACCTCTTGCTGCTGATCTCATCTGCTTTTTGTTTTCTATTATTTCCTCTCTGTGTGGCCTGTTTTCCTCTTGTCTTTCCCCTGTGCTTGCTCCTTTGCACCTTGCCTTGATGTTCTGCTTGATGTGGCATCAAGGCAGCTGAAATGAAGAGTGCTAGCAGCATGGCGTTCATACTGACTCCTTTCCATTTGATGCTTGCGTCTGCAAAATGTAGCTGAAAAAGGAGAAGAAAGGTGTGTTGGGACATCTCTGCCCAGGTGGGTGCAGGCAGTCCTGAGCTCACGTGAAGGAGATCCTCAAACCGTGCCTGCGTTTGTGCAGGCCGGTACCTGAGCTGTGCAGCAGCCCCTTTGGGCACAGAGACCACCTATAGGAACTATAGCCCTTTGAACAAAACCTTTTTCCTGCAAGAGCATATGAGAGGCAGCCCAAAATTTAGGTCACGCTTAATCAGTATCAAAGATAAACTTGTTGATTTGATCTTCGTGTCATGTATATGAAAAGCATATAATAAAATCAGATGAAAGTAGTAGGTATTATGGATGGACAGAAACAATTTACATGTTAGCTTATGTATTTACTAACGTATGTAAACACTTACATATTTTGTGATTGTTACTAACATTTTATGTGAAAGCTCTGGACAGAACCTTCATATAAATGTTCATGCAGTCAGTGGCCTTCTGCTTGTAGAAAAGTGTTTTCTAGGCTTTTCTGCACTAACAATGTCTATCATTCTCTGCTTTTCTTGTATTCTTCACTCAATTCTATGACAAGACCTCAAACACAGAATTCCCTCTGTTCCTTGGCTGCTAATGTATTTGACAGCTCCTGGAGGAAAGAAACTCTGAAACCTGTGATATTTCTCTTTTTTTCCTTCTGCTGTTAGAACCAGTGATGAGATCAAAGACTGCCTCTCTGATCCCATCTGCTGCTCGGTCCAAAACTGGGCTTCCTTTCTGCTGCACCTCACTCCAGCGTTAGACCTGAGACAACTGGGGATAATTCATTGGCAAGCTCCAGATATGCCCAGTGTTGTGGGACAGCATCTTCCAGAGAGGGTTGCAGGTGGAGCTTGAGCTGTTTGGGAAATGTGAGAAGCCTGGTATGTGGAGGGAGTGGCAATTTGCTGACAGTTTTAAGAATCAAAAATATAAGTTGCAGCAAATTTATTACCAGGCTGTCCTTGCAACAGCTTTTTGCAAGGTGAAGAGATGCAGCAGATGATTAGATCTGTGAAGAAACAGAATGGTGATGCACAACCTTCCCTAGGGTGGGAGTTAGAAAATCGATCAAGCACATCTTTTCTGTCTTGTAAAACCAACATGCTTCCCTCATAGATTAAAGGACTTAAGCTGGCCTGGCTGTGCTAAGCTATAGCTGCTGGGAAACACCAGAGTGTTCTGTTACAGGGAAAAACCCCTCCTGCTTAGTTCAGTCTGCTGAAAAAGCTGTTTGCAATCAACAAAAGGGGCTAGAGATGACTCCCCACCATCCATGTTTTATCTACCTGCTACAAAGCAGCCAGAGGCTAAGCCCCACTGGAGCTGGCCCTCAGCCTGAGTCTAAAATCCCAGGGTATCCATCCTTCCTACCAGCCAGATTTCCTGTAGGGTTGCAGGGCTGGTTTCAACAGCAGTGAGCTGTTGGTACTTGGCTCTGCTCATCCCCACATGAGGTGTCCTCCTCTTGCTTCTCCTGCCAATTCCCATTACAGAGTGCAGGTGATGTGCTCCCCAGGGAGTATTTCTTCTGCCTGTCAAACTTGTTCCCTCTTAGTTAAATAACCAGGTGTTTGCTGGGCCAGGGAAGAGCATCCATGTGCATCCACACTTCAGTGTGAGAGTAGCTGGCTTGCAGCTTGTGAGCAATTTAAGTGTGTGAAGAAGCTGCTCGTGTTGGAGCTGCTGAATTCCTTGAAGGCAGCCTGGCTTTGCTCAGCTGCTTCCAGCAACCAAGCACTATGGCCTTTGGGAGACAGTGTCCACTCTCATCCCTGCTCTTTGGCTAAGCCTTGTGATATGCATTTTGTGGCTTGCCTACCTGGAAGCAGATGTTTTTTAGGGTGAGAGAAGCCAGCTACTCCTGGTGAGTTGTTAAGAGCCTGGTGGGGGTCACTCATTCCCACCTGGGAAATGGGTGACTGGAGCAGAGAAGTGACTGAGCGAGCCCAGCCCTGAGGGACCTTGGAGCCTGGGGTTAATTTAAGCAACCAAATTCAGATGCCAGCTCAAGTCTCTGAGGCAGCTGAAGAAATTGGACCAAACTTCTGTGTTCCCAATAAAGCTTCCAGCTACTGCTGTGTAAGAGAATCTTCTTTCCTCTCCTCTGGCTGGGCAAGGCGGGAATATTTAAGGTACGTGTCCTCTCACCTGGTGCCTTCCATGTACATTCAGTCAGTGCTTTATTGTACCACTAGTGGTGTTATCTTTGGAAAGCCATGCTCAGGTAGGACATACAACATATTTTACATTACAGCAACTCTTCCTAGCTCTCTTGTAGCTGTCTTGCTGCTCATCCTGCCTCCCCCTCACCCCAGCAGATGACCCCCTTGCAAAGCCCACCTGATAGTGCAGTGGGAGAAAAAACAAAAACTGAATTTATTGTAGGACTGTGCCAGTTCTGTTGTGGTTATTGCAATGAATAGAAGCAACTGGAATCAGGTGGAGTAATGGATAAAACCAAACAAAATTGATGCATTACTAAAAATACTGGGTTGTTCTGGAGTGCTTTAGTAATGAGATTAACAGTGAAACTAATTAAAAGAGGTGAAAGGCAAGTCAGCCTGGAAGACAAATATCTCATGATCCTCCTCTATATTTTACTGAGTTTGCCTTTGAGACTTTCATGGGAGAGAACTACAGCGAATGAAATGTGCAGAATATAAACAAACAGGTCATGTTTTATTCAGTTTAAGGAGAGGCGAGATTTAAATTACACAGGCTTGGATTCTGAATCTGAACCTGGGAGCTGCAGATTCCAAGGATGGCATAATTTAATGTTGTCATTTAATGATATTTAAGTGATTGCAGTCCACAGGCACTATTTTTCGTGTTGCAGGATTAATTCATATTATCCAAGTCATCTTCATCAATATAAGATCAAATCTCAAGGTGGGGAAACCTTAATATTTTGGTGATTGTGGAAAGATGTAGGTATACTAAAAACATGCATTTTTGAATGTGTAAGATTTAGCAGTTATTTCAAGTGTGAGTGGTCTGATAAAGCCTTAATAAAAAATGTTTTGTTGTTTAAATATATAAATATGGTGATTATATTGAAGTATGGTTTCAAGCAATGCAATTTCAATTTTAGCATCTACCTCTTAATGATTGCTTTTCATTCCAGCAGATTGGCTGTTGGTTATTTTCTCTTTGGACGTTTGGTCACTTCCTAGTGTAATGCTTCAGGGCTTGTGAAATTCATTGAGGCTTTGTGATGATCCAAGGGGTTCCTCGGGTTGCACTTGCCAAAGGATCACAGTAGCATGGTTTTAGGTCACCTTTTCACATGGAGGTAGTATGCTGGAGGAAGTGGTTGCCATCCATCTGAAACTGGTGGCCAAGCTCTTGCTGGCTTATCCAGATTGAGTTTGTTGTATAATGGTGTGGTGCAGCTAGAATGGCTTTCCTGATTCCTAGCCTAGTTGTATCCACTTTGAACTTTGCTGATGGCAAAACATCTCTGCTATCCATCTGAAGTCATGCTTTGACTCATGCCTCTGAGTCCAAAACACTGTATGCCAGCCTTCTCCTCCTGTATTCCTCCCAGCAGGCAAGGGTAATATTAACCTTCCAGTCTTCCTGTTTTTCAGACTGTGCAGTTCTTGCTAGTGAAGTTTCCACATGTGGTTTCTGTGGCTTCTGTTACTCTTTCTCACTGTCCTCCTTAAAATCCTTGTGCCTGGGTGTACCAGTGAGCAGATGTTTCTTCTGGAGAGTGCATTATGCTTAGGACTTGTCTGCATGGGGGGGGAAGGGGGGAATTTATTTTTGTAATAACAAGCCTATATGAAATGGCAGGCCACAGCTATGTCCCAAACAGCCAGTTATTTCATAGCTTTAGTTTTGCATGTTCTAGGCTGCTTTCACAGTACCCACTACCAGTGCTGAGTGTGCACCACACTCCTCTGAGCTGCCAATGGGATGTGTGCACCATGGATCTGTGATCCCCCATAGCCTGGTTGGGTATCTTGAGAGTGAGTTTCTACCAATGCTATGACCTTCTTCCTGGCCTTTTCATGGTTGATGAAGACTTAATTTAAAAGTCTTACCAAATCTGGGGAGACCAGGTGCCTTTCGTTGTTGCAACTGTGGTCGGGGGACATACCAGGTGGTTGGATCTGTAAGTTGTGTAATTGAAGTGTTAAGGTTTCTGCAGCAGCTGAAACCTTTATGAGCAAAGCTTCCTCCTCTTCAGACCCATCCATCAAATTTTGTGTGCTGAGTGAGCTCCTTCCATACAATTTCTCTGGGAGATTTTTTGCTCACAGACTGTATGTTGGTGCCATCCTCACCTTCCCATCACTGTTAGACCTCACACGCTGGACGTGCCCCTGGCCAGCAGTGTGGTGGATGTGACTGAGGAGCATGCTGCAGGATCATGCTGCTGATGGGGAATTCTGGGTCCATGCCAGTCACAGCCCTTCATGCTGACAAGGTCTCTGACATGGCTGGACCAGTGGGTGCATAATTCTCTTCCAGGCTCTGTGAACTTTCTTTTCTTTCTTTCAGAAGAAACTCAAGTCCTGATTATGTATGCTGGAATTCAGACAGGTACTCTCACAGTTGTCACTGCTGTCTGCAAGGAAGAAACCATATCCTTATTAAATAAAAAGGAGAAAAAAAAGGAAAGAAAACATACATGACTCCGCTAGTTTGGATTAAAACCCAGACAAAGGACTTTTGCTCTTTGTCTGAATGACTTGCTTGAATGAGTTGGCAGGGCAGGGGAAGAAAAAGTTACTCTAATGCTATTCTGAAATGTCATTCCAGGCTGTTCAAATACCACATTACACTAAGGCTTGTAAATCAGACGTCATTTCCTAATTAAAAGATGACGAGCATAATTGGGTCTTTCACTGCTGGTGGCAGAACCTAGCACAGACAGACGTGCTCCCAGGGTTTCAGTCGCTGGGGTATCATCTGCCACATCTACCTCCTGCTTTCCTTTTTGGAGCTAGACTCATCAAGGAAAGAGGTTAAGCATGAGACCCATTTTCATTGCTAGCAAGGGGATGTCAAATGACTGGTTGTAAAGAAAAGGCTCAGGAAAGCGTATTTTCTCTGTGCTAAACCACAATTTTGAAGTCTGGGTATAAGCTACTGCTATGGTAGAGTGCTGAAGAAACTGGTGGGCCTCCTGGTTTTTGATCTCTTTGGAGACATTGCACCTGTATCATTTGCTTTAGTGTAACCTTAGGTAGTACCAGTTACAAAATGTCCTTCTGGATATATCCATCCTGGAAAAGTATTTTTTTTCTGCTTTGGTGCAATTCTCCTCAGCAGGAAAGAAACTCGTGTGTAGACAGCATATGCAGAAGAGTACTTACAAATTTTATGGACAGAGGTTAGGCATCTTTGGTTTAGGTCCATGACAGGCATTTCAAATGAAATAACAGTGACTATTTTGCAACCTCTGTTTCTATTTCTTTGGTCTCTTTCACTAAAACAATGAGTGTTGCTTTAGTTACCTTGCTGTGAATAGCAAGACACTTGGGGGAGAATTAATATTGACAGAAGCTGATAGATATTTGAGATTTTTTTGTCCAATGAGGTAAAAGGGGTTGTGGACCAAGCACAGAGCAAGTATCTGGGGCCTTCTACGGAGACTGCCTGCTGCCCACCCTCTGGGACCTCTGCAACTCAGAGTTACACATGCTGCCATGATGGCACTCCTCCAGTGCTGTTGGCTTCTTTCTGCTTATATTCCTTTTTCAGGTTAATTTCTTCTTAATAAGTGTGTGAATATGCTGGTGAGGTCAGGTTTGTTTGGTCACTACTGGTGTTGAGAAACTAGACAGTGGCTCTCCTTACCAACCTACAGTCCAACAGGCAAAAGGAGTATCTCCTCCAGGTCCCTTGATGTCTTTCCCAAGTGTCAGCCTCACAGTTCTGGTCGGCAGGGCAAAGCCTATCCTTATGTGGTCCTGAGAACATGATGAGAGCTGCTCGGTCTTTGGATATCCTAATGGAGAGATTCAAAAACAGGCATGGGTTTATTTTCCTCCAGGGCCCCATTCACCACATCGGTGCGATCATAGAGGCCAGGCCTCCAAAAGGACCTGCAGAAGTTGGAAGTCCCAAGACAGGGCAGACTTTGCCTGGGTTACCTTACTTTCCCTAAACACTTTATACCTTACCTCCAGGCAACCTGCTCTGGATCTTCATTATCCTTACTGCTAAAAAAGATCCTTCCTCTTGTCTACCCAAAATCTCCTTCTAATTTACGCCTTTTGGTTTTACTGCCAGAGAGGGCAGCTAGACTTTTCTGCTTGGTGGCTACTTTTTATATCTTTAAAGAGAATTATCAGGTCTCTCCTCAGTCTTCCTCCCCCTTATCTGCCAACTACCAGTTAATCTAACCTTTCCTCTAGGGCCATATTTTCATGGTCCCTGATCATGTCTGTTGGTCTCCTGGGGTGNTTGCTGGCTCATGGTCATCCTGCTGTCCGCCAGAACCCCCAGGTCCCTCTCTCCTACACTCCTCTCCAACAGCTCAGTCCCCAACCTATACTGGTACCTGGGGTTGTTCTTGCCCGGATGCAAGACTCTACACTTGCCCTTGTTATACTTCATTACATTTCTCCCCACCCAACTCTCCAGCCTGTCCAGGTCTCGCTGGATGGCAGCACAGCCTTCTGGTGTGTCAGCCACTCCTCCCAGCTTTGTGTCATCAGCAAACTTGCTGACAGTGCACTCTAATCCCTCATCCAAATCGTTGACAAATATATTGAACAGCATCGGTCCCAGTACCAACCCTTGGGGGATTCCACTAGATACAGGCCTCCAACTAGATTCTGCCCCATTGACAACTACTCTCTGGCTTTTATCCTGCAGCCAGTTGGTACACATCTGAAACATCCACCTAAGGCTACACATGGTTTTCCTGATAAGATCTTAGAACTGTTGGCTTCTGGGTGGTGCTTATCTCCAGCCCTCTCAGGTGTTGTAGGATGTCTGTTCATTCTGCATGGTGTGGATGCAACACTTGCAGGCATTGTTGACTTGTGATTTGTGGTGGTGCCCCGATCCTCTTTGACTAACTTGTTGCTTTACCATCTCTCTCATCCTGTATTTTTCCTTTAGAATTACATCCAATTTGTTTTCAGCTTGACTTTACCTTTTTTTTTCTTGCTTTTTCTTTTTCTCATCTAAAAATATAAGCTGTATAGCCTGAAAATATATGGTTACACTTTATGTAAGGAAAGAATAGCACTTTGTGTGTCACTCTTATCTAGATCTGTTGAAAGGTAACTGCTTCTCTTCTCTGAGGCTGCACGAATTTGCTGTTAACCATGTGGAATATTCCATCAGAACGGTGCCAATTTCCGTCTGCAGCCTCTCAGAATAGCTGCGTTATAATACTGGGTAATTAAGTTGCACTTCAATTGCCCTTTTAACCAAGGGTATGATAACCTTGCTTTAAACTGGAAATTCACAAAGAAAGCTTATACCTGTGTGCTGTCCTGGCAGGATCCCAGGCAAGATGGTACTGTGAGGTAGTGATACTGGGACCAGTGCTGTCCCATGGGGCATGTGCCATAAATACTGCTCTGATGGGAGAGATAAGTCAAGGATGCTCAGTGTAGACAGATCAACTCTGGGCTGTGTGCCATGCCAGAGGGAGAAGTGTTGGCTCTGTGGACTCCTGGTCTATGCTTGAATTTCTGTGGTGATAAATACCTCTTTCACTAGGAAGCTGAGCTCAACATCAGAGGTGTCTTCCCAGTGACACAGGGGTTTATAGCATATGCCATACTTAACTGCTTTTCTCCCTTGATGGATGTTTTTTAGGGTTTTAGAATTATTTACATGTGCTAATGCAATGATTTGTACCATCCCAACCTATAATGAGCTGTTTGCTGTATAAACATGTGGGGGCAGAAAAAGGTATGGACTAGCAAGCTGCACAGCCCATATGCCAGTGTCTACCTTGCACAGTGTACAGCCTTGTGGAGGGTTTGTAGTACCAGTAACAGCAGGGTGAGGGGGTGGGGAAATGAGCTTCTGGGGGTGTTTGGAGATGAAACCGTGTTGACTTGGGGCTTCATTGTCCCAGGAAGGGCGCTAAGGCAGGTGTGGATATCTCTTGCAGGAGAGGACAGCAGCAGAAGCACATGAAGGGATGGGCACTGAGCAGTGCAAGGAGCTGGGTGTCCTCGGTGGTTCCTTCAGTGTCTCTAGGCATTTAGTGGAGGGGACCAAGTCCTTGGTGTCTCCTATATCATCACTGGAATGAGACAGTCTTCTGAGCATCAGTCCAGCCTGTAGACACATTCCATGTCTGCTTTTGAGGCTGGTGTACTTAGTGCAGACTTGGAGAGGGGAAGAGATGTGATGGATGGAGAAGTGGCAGCTCCCATGCTCCTGCTCTGATCGTTTCAGGGTTGTGGAAATGCTGCTTAACTCCTGCCTCAGTTTCTTGTGCATGTACATTTCCCAGGGGTGTGGAGAGACTTAACTCTTATGAAGATTAAACCAGATACAGAAACAGCAAGGGTTAGAGTAATGTGTCTGTTCAGCAGAATGTGGGGTCTGGCAGGAGGCGCAGAAATGGCAGTTTTAATTATAAATGAATTTATAATGCAATTTGCACTTAATATATCTAACACAATATTTTTCCATGGGAACTTCCAGGATGCTGGGCTGAACAAAGTGAGTGCAGCTCTCACTAACTTGCACTAAATTGCTCTAAACAATTGCATTTGTAATTCAGCAAATTCCTGACCTTTGCTCAGTGAATAAATTTGGATAGTAAGATAAACATACACACAAAGATGCCTCTTGCTTGACGTTTAGATATGCTTAGTAAGTGAATAAAAGAATAAAATTCTAACAAATGCAGGTTATTTCAATAATTGAAACAGTAATGATTCAAATGTAACTGTATATTTACAGTTAATGATTTATGTAAAACTTTCTAAAGGAAGCTGCAGAGGCAGACACCAAATTAAACGTAATAGGTTGGCTTTTTGTAAGGGACACTGCCTGGAAATAAAAGGAGAGGAGAATTTTATAGTCAGCCCACAATTTCAGGTTTCTGGACTCCCCACTGAGTCATTGAATTCCAGATAAGAAGATCAATAAAGTATAAGTCTTTGCTTCAGAGTTCAAATCCAATTCTTACTGTGGTTGCTAGTGATGGCTTTTTCTGGCAGGTGGGCATGCCCTCAACTGTGTGCCAGGTCAAGTAGCAGATCCTAGGACCATGCATCGTTTCAGAGGTCATTCAATTGAGGTCAGGGACTCTGCAGATTGTTTTACCAGCTATCGACCCGCAGAGAAGTACTTTGTGATTGCTGATTTTATTCTTTCTTTTTCTTTTTTTTTTTTTTGGATGGACAGAAGGTGAAAAAACTGCTCTATATTTTCATCTTGTATCTTCGACCTCCACCTCCCCAAAAGTTAAGCTGTAACGTAGGGTATCAGAGGAAGATGTTTTATCCAGAACATCTCTAGAGAGATGGTGTAATTCCAGCAGGATATGGTGATTTTTTTGTTGTTGAATCTACTGACAGTTTCAATGGGGAATGAGGTGTTTCTCATGCTGCTGGAGAAAGGTAATATATATGGTTAATTATAAGAAGGAAATGAACAAAAAAATAGGAAGCAACCTCACCTGTTCATCACATTGGATAAAACAGTGAAGCAGATGGAGTGGCACAACTGCTTGAAAATTGTTCATGGAGCAGTTTAGTTGGTAAATAACTCCATTATCTATAGACAATTGTGAGCAGCTGATGTTTATTTGGTTTTGTTAGGCAAGTCAGAAGCCCAGGGGAGGATAAACTTTCTCCTGTGGATATGGAGTTGGGATTTGTGTGTACATTGTTGCTTGTCCATCCCCTCTGTGGTTGGGAATCATTCTTCAGTTGCACCTTGCAGAAGATGAAAACAGTGATCATTGCTTAATTATTCAGAAGTTGCAAGGCTCCATAAAAATGTGAATTTCATTTCCTAAGGAAAGTAGCCATGCAACATCAGTCCAAAGTGCAGCTATAATCTATTAGTTACAGTGGCTGGACAGTGCCTGTTTAGTCTGATCTATTTTTCCTGCTCCAATTAACTCTTGCAAGTGCCAAGGAAACTTTACATTTGCTGGCTCAAACGTAGGACTCCAAAGCAGCCAGTGTTGAAGCTGTTGTCTTGGTGGTGCTTCTGTATCTTACTCTGTGTCCAGATTCTGGTCCCACTGGAAATTGCTGCTGTGACTTAGTGCTGGCTGTCAGACTGTGCTGAATGCATCATCCTTGGTATCAAATGCTTCTGACATGATGCAGATTTTTATAATAGCTTATGTCTTAATTTGCTGGCTCCTGCCTGCAGAGAAACCAAGGGCGGGGAGCAGCAAAACCTGGTCTTGGAGAATATTCCAGGATGTTTCTAGCTACAATGCTTCAGTTTTCTGCTCCTCTCTCTGTAACCCATCAGTGCCTTCACAATAGTCACAAACTGATTTGGGATCTTTTCAATAATTATTCTTATTTTGAAGTTATCTGGTAATGTGACACCAAGATTTTCTGTAAACTTGTGCATCTGAGCTGTGCGTCCATGCAATAGGTGGGACGGTTGGTGTAAGGAAGGACTGTATATATTAAACCTTGGTGCTGTATAATCTTTCCTAGATCAGGCCTGGACTTGCCAGGTTATATGTTCTCAGCTCAGCACGCTTGAGCTCAGAGGGGAAAAATTTTAAAGTCTTGTCCTGGATTCTGCTGTATCACTGACCAAAGTGTTCCCCTCTGGGTTAGGTCCATCCCCAAACTCTCCTGGGGCTTATATAAGTAATCTAGGAGTTGTGACAGGTCCTAGTTACTTGAAAGGAAATTACCCTACTCAAACAAATCTAAAAATCAGATTTAGTTTAAACACTTGCAAACTGCGGGGAGACAGAACAAGGAACACACCTTCAGGCTCATCCACCTCTCTTAAACACCTCTAATAAATCCCACTCTGGAAGAACCTTTGATTATTAGACTCCTTTTTTGTAGAGTGAGGAACTTTTAGGGAAAGAGCTGATGGTTTGGGGAGCAGAGGGCCAGGGATATGCATAAGTCCATGAAGGTTTTGGTGATTTGTGTGGGGTACTTCCAAGGCCTTCCCTGCACATTTTTGTGTAGATAGTTTATATCAGGAGCTCTTAGGCACAATCGTAGAAGCCAGATCCTGATCTGCAGAGTCTACAGCTGTGAGAGCTGCAAAAATTGGTTAAATTGTTTATTGTTAAGGGTAGGCAAACAAAATATCACATATGAAAGATTTCTTATAAGGTTAGTGCTGAAGTTTTGTTGGCAGACTTGGAACCTTGTAATCATCTTGTGGATCAAGCCCCTTCAGGCTGTTTTTATTTGGAAACTTCTCCCATTCCTGAACTGTACAGCTCTTCAGACCTCTCCCTGGCTGGATGCAGTAATTCTTTTGATTGCTGAGTCAATAGGCTGCCAAAACATAGCTGCCCAGTGCTGGATGCTAACAAGCACAGAAGCTGATCTCGCACGCTCTCCTAATTGCATTTTGCTTACAACACAACAATCAGTCATCTGGTAGGATTAGACCTATACATTGTCCCCATGTCTTTGTGTAACTGTCCATGGACTGTCACACAGATATGAAAGCATGTGCTATGAAGTGATGCCCTTTGCAAATGACTTTGCAGTTCTGAGAGAAAGATTCACAAGTAAGAGGATGTTAGCTGAGTAAAGGAACTCCAGAGTTTTATATCCTTCATTAAAAAGCTGTCTAGGGACAATAGGGCTGAAAATAATGGTGAAACTAAATATTATATAAATTCTGCAGCAATTTTGTCCTTTGTATGTGGTTTCTAGATCATCCTAAAAAAGAACTGTTTCTCAGTTCACATCTAATGCGTAATACTCTTCAGTTTTTGTGTAACACCCATGGCACACTCTGCCGAAGACAGCTGGTAGCTCTCCTGTAGGATTGCGGGAGCTTGGAGCAGAAGCTGGATGCCTCCACAGCCTGTAGAGATTTGCTGTACAACAGCTTCTGGTTTGAAGACTTAGTCTGGGCCATGCAAAATTATCCAAGATATCAAAGGTTTTTTTTCCTCTCCCTTTCAATTACTTCAATTTTTCTTGTGAACTATATTGACTCTACTAATACACAGAGCCAAACACCTAAGAGGCCTTCCAGAACATGTAATCTGTTGGGTTTTAGGTTTTCTTAGGGGAGAGACTGTCTTTTCATTGTCTCATGTGTTACCCATTGTGTTCTTGGCACAAAACGGATGGTGGCTAGTATGAGAATGTGGATTGTGAGTTTCTGTCCATAGAGAGTGACCTGATTTCAGTAAAGTTTTCAACTTGAGGTCCAAGGGTTTGACTTCTTAAAAATTTTCACCTCTTATTCAGCAAAATACCTTACCTGGAAGATTCAGCATGTGCCAGGTTCTGTCAGAACCACCTACACAGAAGTTGTTAGGTTTTCCTAATACAGTACGCACTAGGCTGAAACATCTGAGCATTTTCTTAAGAGCTGATAATCTGGCATATTTAAAAATGATGATTTCTGCTCTTCTAACTTTAGCACATGGAGCTGCTGCCCAGAATCTCACAGTAGGCGATGTCATTTCCTTGCAGTTTCTAGGTCATATTGCCCAGTTTTTATAATTGGTACCAAGCTGGGCTTCTGGAAGCATCAAAGTATTTGGTCTGAAAATCCCCATGAAAGCTCCTTCTCACAGTGCAGTTGTTTTTCATTAAATATTTTTACCCAAAGTAGCACTGATGAGAAAACTGATAGTGGATAAGAGCTTCTTTGGTGTGTGTTGCTTGTAATTAAACAGTGACACGGATGGCACAGCTCTTGCAAAGTGCAATTCCACTGCTTTAATCTGGTCTAGCTTCGAATCTGTTTTAGCGTAAATCAATGAAAGCCAAACTAAACTGTGTTTAGTTGACAGCTTCCAACACAACCACTTCGATGTGTTGCATCCAAGACCCTTGTGCCACTGAGCCTTGCTCTGGGGAGGCTGATGTGCTTCCAGCTGTCATTGGGCTCCTTTTGCAACTCTGGTCTTCTCCAAGAACTTCCCACCTGTCCCAGATCTGCCCGTCTCACTGCACATAGGAAAGTCCAGTAGCTTTGGGTGGTCTGAATGAACTGGGTTAGGGAGGAAAAAAGCCCCTAAGATAAAAGTTTTTTTAAAGCTAATCCAGATCACTTGACTAAACCAGGTTTAGGGACATATCTTCTGCTGGAGGGAGCAATCGTCTTCAGAGGGAGTAAGGGATGAAATTGAGTGGAGGGTGATGTTCAATGGAGGCAGCTGTGGCTGAGCACAGTACTGGGCACCTGATGAGATGCTCTCCCTGGGCTAGCCATAATGGTGGACTGGATCTACCACCCAGCTCCTTTTGAGGAGCACACCGACTGGCACTGTTGCTGCAGAAGTCCATGCCTGTGGCTGGATGAGCTTTGAGGACAGCTCTGCTACTCTGACAGCTACATGTTGTTGCTGAGGTTGACCAGGTCCCCTCATCTGATGTACCCAGATGGTTGTTTTCTGAAGCATATTTTTACCTTCCTTTGGACTGCTCTGCTTGCTGAGGAAGTGGAAGCAATCTGGCGAGCAGCTGGGAACTGGAATCTCTGCTGTCAGGGCCATTAGAGCTAGGAGAGGACAATTTTAAATTGCTTTAGAAGCATTTGAGGCTTTACCTGTTGAAAACCTCCCTGCTTTGCTCTCTTTTAATGTATTTTTCACTTTCTAAGCTTTCCTTCCTCACCTCAACTTTCCTATATCTTTCCTTGAGCAAAATGTCTCTTTTGTTTATAGACAGCACTGCTGCTCTTCTGGGATTTAGAAGTGTGGTGGGTTTACCTT
>VYZX01004984.1:19979-53440 GCA_013401335.1 Brachypteracias leptosomus | reverse complement strand
AGATTTAGATTGGAAATTAGAAGGAAATTCTTCCCCATGAGGGTGGTGAGACACTGGCCCAGGTTGCCCAGAGAGGTGGTGGAAGCCCCATCCCTGGACATTTGGAAGGCCAGGCTGGCTGGGGCTGTGAGCAACTGATGTAGTGGGAGGTGTCCCTGCCCATGGCAGGGGGGTTGGAACTAGATGATCTTTGAGGTCCCTTCCAACCCTGACAATTCTATGATTCTAAGGTGGAAAAGACCTCTTGGATCATCAAGTCCAACCTTTCTCCAACATCTCCCTGACTCTTAGACCATGTCTCAAAGTGCCACATCTACTTGTGTTTTGAACCCCTCCAGGGATGGTTCTCCACCATCTCCCTGGGCAGCCTGGTCCAGTGCCTGACCATTCTCTCAGTAAAGAATTTCTTTCTAGCATCCAATCTAAACCTCCCCTGATGCAACTTGAGGCCATCACCTCTTGTCCTGTCATTAGTTACTGGGGAGAAGTTACCCTACCCCAGTTCATGTCAGGTAATGACCATGAAGGATTCAGAAGTGCCAGATCACTGGAACAGGTTGCCCAGAGAGGTGATGGAGGTCCCATCCCTGGAGACATTCAAGGTCAGGCTTGATGGGGCTCTGAGCAACCTCACCTAGTTAGAGATGTCCCTGCTTATTGCTGGGGGGTTGGACTAGATGACCTTTGGAGGTCCCTTCCTACCCAAACCATTCTGTGATTCTATGATTAACTCATTGATGCTGTTTCAACCCTCTCCATGTCTCTATATGCATGGATGAGTTAATAAGTACAATAAATCTGGCAAGCTTGGAGTGGTCACAACCTCTTCTCCCTTCTGGACAAGGCTGTCCTACCTCTGGAAGCCTCCATCCCAAGCAGGGAAGGGAAAACCAGGGTAGCAGAGGGAAGGATGAGGGACATTCTGCTTTCCTGGAAGAGCAAGGGCAACGTCCCAGTGCAGCTGCTGAAAACCCAGCCTGTCTCCACATGGGAGAGGCTGGATAAACACAGAGAGTGACATTTCTGGGCTACACTAAGTGGCTCACAGCAGGCTCTGCTGTTTGCATGGCACAAATAGTCATTTTATGATTAAAAACAACAACAGTGACTAGGAGCTGAACCAAGATAAAAGCAGCGAGAGCTCTGCAGATGTTGAGGGAGCGCAAGGGCTGGTTCTACCCACAGCTTTAACCCCCAAACCTCATCAATCCTAACTTATACCTTTCCTTTCACTTCTTCACATATTTTCTTCTGCAAACTTCTCACTCAACACACCCACGTTTCACGTGCAAAGTAATAATACAAAGAATGACATTTTTCTGCAGAACCCGAATGGCAGGATCTGAGGAAAACAGGAAGAGTCTCTTGGAATCTGCATCTTTGATGCACCTCTTTGGAGCATCAAAACACTCATTATATTAATTCTTTATTCACATAGAATTACAGAATTTGGTTGGAAGAGACCTTTAAGATCATTAAGTCCAACCATCAACAGAACCATAGAATTGTTATGGTTGGAAGAGACCTTGAAGATCATTAAGTCCAACCATCAACAGAACCATAGAATTGTTATGGTTGGAAGAGACCTTGAAGATCATTAAGTCCAACCATCAACAGAACCATAGAACTGTTATGGTTGGAAGAGACCTTGAAGATCATCAAGCCCAACCATTACCTAACTCTACAAGGCCCACTACTGCACCATGTCCTTGAGCACCATATCTAGATGGCTTTTAAATACAACCCATCATGTCCAGGTCAATCTCCTTGATTCCTGGCTCTGGGGACAAGGATTCATCCTAGTTTCACATAGGGAAACTGAGGCACCCACCCATTCTCTGCACCTACTTACAGACCTTTTCAACACACAAAAATGTCTCCTTGATATTTTCTTGAGGAAGGAATAATCCTGATTTTTCCACTCTCTTCCATGTGGAGATGTAACTGCTGATAGTCCTTCACTGGATCTCCAACTACCCCTCCAGAAAAACAGTATTTGCACTTGGAAACAGGTCAAGGGCTTCTCTGGGACATTTCCATCCCACCTTACTTCTGGAATTAGGAAAAATCAGTATTTTTGGCTAAACCCAGCTGGCCAAATCCTGATTTGCTGTAATTAACCATATGCAGAGAACATTCTCCTTCTGAAAAAAAGTCATCTGTCTTTCCATCCACAGACGTCTGTGGTTTCTTCACCCCCTTGCCCACTGCACAGATGAAGCCCAGCTCTGACAGAGGCAAGTCATGCAGATCCCAGCCTATGAAAGCCAACGAGATGATTCCCTCCCGTCCCTCCAGGAATGGCAACCACCATGAAAAACCAACCACCCCAAGCACATCAGCCCATCCCAGGAACCACGGAGAAAATGTGGTGCCATGCCAGGCTGAAAACATCTTGGCTGGCTGGAGGGAAGCTCAGATGTCAGATGTCTCTAATGGCAACTTTCCTCTGGGACACGTTTCTGAAGGGATCAGCTGCAAGACCTCAGAGAACCTCCCTCACCGAGTCACCAAGATGAACAGGAACAAGGAGGGGGTACTAAAGAAAGTCTCAATGGCACAAAAAGTAAGAGATGAGCCCAAGGATTCCCCATCCAAGGCTGTTTTCACCTTTTGGGCCAACAAAGTTAACAACAGCAGCAAAATGACTACCTTCCAAAAGCTTCTGCAGAAGCCATCGGTGACCAGAGGAAGCTGCTCCCCAGCTCTTCTTCCCAAGGAAGAGCTTGGAAGTTTGGGAGTAGAGAAGCAGGCTGCAAACCCCCAGAGAAAGACCAGGAGAGATCTCTTCTCTGACTCAAAGGTGTTCAGCCATGTGGACACCCATGTCCTACATGTGAGCCAGCAGGTAGGTCCAGCAGGAGCACAGATGGTGCCATCAGAGAATAGAATCATAGAATGTTTGAGGCTGGAAGGGACCTCCAGAGCTCATCTGGTCCAACCTCCCTACACCAGCAGGGACATCTCTACCTAGGGCAGGCTGCTCAGAGCCCCAGCAAGCCTGACCTTGAAGGACTCCAGGGATGGGGCCTCCACCCCCTCTCTGGGCAGCCCATTCCACTGATCTATCATCCTCATGTTAAAGAACTTTGTTCTAATCTCCAGCCTAAATCTCTCCTTTCCCAGCTTAAACCCATCACTCCTGGTCCTATCATTGCAAACCCTCAGAAGATCTACATCCTAACATTCAACTTTTCACTGGCAGCATGACAAGGTGGTGCCTTATAACAAAACCAGGGGATCTCACAAGTCCCTGGGTTGTGGACTTGTCCCAGCCATGGTCAAAGATCACTGTCCTACCTCTAAAGAACTGCTGCCCACCCATGACCTGCCTGTTTCCAGCCAGCATCAGTGTGTAGCTGCAATATACAGTGTTTGCTGCAGCTCCTCATGCAAAACTGGGAAGAAAAGTTGGTTTCATCATGGGACAGGGTGTTTTCAGGGTCCCAAACAGGTAGGGGGATCCTGGAAAACCTTCTAGGAAGGGACTCAGTGCAGGTGAGGGGCTGACCTGCTGGAAAGCAGCTCCATGGAGAAGAACCTGGGAGTCCTGGTGGACAAGTTCACCACAAGCCAGAAACATGCACTTGTGGTCAAGAAGGCAAATGGTCTCCTGGGGTGCATTAAGAGTGTGACCAGAAAGTTGAGGGNATCTCCAGAGGTCCCTTCCAATCCACCATGCTGGGATTGTGTGATCTGATGCTCCCACTCTTTGGATGCTCAGGATCCCAGGATAGAAATGCTGAATTTTGTCATTCCTTCCTGTTACCTGCACCACGTGCTGCTGGTGTCACCTCTCCCAGGGTCAGCACAAGCTCCCTGAGCAGCCACTGCTGATCCAGTGCCACCTTTACACGTCAGCTTGTTAGGGAGAGCAAAGAGGCACCAGGAATAATTTTGCTCTCTGTTATTGTTGAAACCTGTAATTTGTACCTAGCCTGGGGCTAATCTCCCTGGGGAGGAAGGATGCTTGAGGATCTGAGTCTACCCAGTGTATTAAAAAGAGAAAAGAGGGGGAGGGAGTTGGAAGAGAGGGAAAAGAGGGTGATAAACAACCCAAAATACCTCCCAGGCAGTGGGGAGTCATGGGAACAGCTCGTTTCCCTGTTTGTTCAGAGTGGTTTCTGCACTAAGACCTGGTGCACTTCATCTCTTCCTTTTAGCCATGAATTATTAGTGCCAAGAGCAGCAGTGGGGCAGTTTGGTGGCCACCTCTGGGTAGGGTATTGCTCCTTTGGTGATGCTGCTGCATGAGGATATGGGATTGTCCCCTCCCCCCATGCACCATCCCTGCTGCCAGTCCCCAGGGAGAAGGTGGTTGATGGAAGTGTAAGTGCAAAGCCAAACCTGGTTCCTGGCCATTTAGGAGAAACCTGCTTGCATGCATCAACCTTAACCATGTGAAAAAGGGAGGTTGGAGTGGCCTTTAAAGGTCCCTTCCAACCCAAAACATTCCATGATTCTATGAAAAAGTTTTGGCAGGATCATTGGATCCCTGGAGACATTCAAGGTCAGGCTTGATGGGGCTCTGAGCAACCTGACCTAGATGAGATGTCCCTGCTTAGTGTAGGGGGGTTGGACCAGATGACCTTTGGAGGTCCCTTCCAACCCAACCCATTCTATGATTCTATTGCCTGGGTGGTTTAGGAGGAAACAACTCCATCCTTCAACTCCAAAGATGGAACCAGCAGCTACTGATGCTCTAACCTAGTTCTTTGGGGACCTCAGGCACAGCCAGGACTGAGATTCACTGGGAACATCACAACCTTTAATCTAGAATCTACTTTTTACCACCTCCAACTGAAACAAAGAGCTGAGCTGAATCTGCACCAAGATGTGCCAAGAGGGAAGCAAGTAGCCAAATATTTAATGGCCAAGGATTAATTCTTTTTCCTTGGGAATAATTCACTTTATTTGTTTACCCAGAAGCTGCAAGTTCATAACAACCTCAGGACAGAAACACAAGGGACCCACGGGAGCTGCAGCATTTTGAAATAGGTGCTTTCCTGGCTGCACCATCATTTTTAAGCCCACATTCCAAGGAAATTCCTTGTCCATTACGAAAGCAACACTTCCCACAAGCCAAAAGAAAGAAATTTCCACCTCTGTGAAACTATTGGGGCAGGGGCAGGACGCTGGAGAACTGAGCTGGACTAAATTTAACCCCATGGAAAGAAAAGCTGCTGCTAAAAATGCTCCAGCTCTCACAAAGGAGGGAAGAGCCCAGAGAGGTGAATGCATGAATGGGAGGAAAGGGGCAGAGAAGTTTTCTTTGGGGTCAGGTATGGATTAAAAAAAGTTGGTGGCATTTTAGTGGTAGCAGCAAAAAAAAAAAAAATCTTCTTTCCAGGCATTTTGGTGCATGGGTTTGAAGGAGGTTTCACAGCCCCAAGAAGAGCCACAAGTTTGATTCTCTTCTGTATAAATACACTGAGATGTTAATTGGCATGGGTCTGGAAACTGGTTAAGTGCTGCAGAGGAGAATCATAGAATGATTTGGGTTGGATGGGACCTCTAAAGGTCATCCAGTCCAACCTCCCTACACAAGCAGGGACATCTCTACCTAGGGCAGGTTGCTCAGAGCCCCATCAAGCCTGACCTTGAATGTCTCCAGGGATGGGGCCTCCACCCCCTCTCTGGGCAACCTGATCACGTGATCCACCACCCTCAGATTAAAGAACTTTTTCCTAATGTCCAACCTAAAAGAGCAGCACCACTGTAGAGACCCTCCTCTAGGACAAGACCTTCAGGGCCAGAGGACACATTGGACTGGACAGAGAAGACACCAGAGTGATGACACTGCACATCCCAACCAGCTCCTATAAAGGAATGAGAAATGCCACCCAAATTTCCTCCAGCTTGCTGGAAGGGACCTCTCGAGCTCATCTGGTCCAACCTCCCTACACAAGTAGGGACATCTCTACCTAGGGCAGGTTGCTCAGAGCCCCATCAAGCCTGATCTTGAATGAAAGGAGGATTTGTTGTGTATGTTTTCTTTCCAGCAAGCCCACCACATGGAGCAGTCACCACCCACCCAGATTCCCCTTAACTGACCTGTCCTCTCCATTGCAGCTGAAGTCTGGGCACCCCGGGTTGTCCATCCAGGCCATCGTTCCCCTGATCACTGCCAAAGCCCAGAGCAAACTGGAGATGGTGAGGGCAATATGGGTCTGGCTCTGCCACAACATTGGTAAGTCTGGTCCCACTGTTCTGTGGAGATGTGGGAAACCCTTTCTTCATCTGCCACCTCCTGGATTTGGGTCCTTCATGGCCTGCAGAACAGAGATTCCAGTCTCAGTCATGGATTGATGTGTCCTTCTCTTGAATTCAGGAAAGTGCCTGGTCTAGGAACTGGTTCCCATCATAGAATCATTGAGGTTGGAAAAGACCTCCAGGATCATCAAGTCCAACCTTCATCCCAACATCTCCCTGACCACTAGACCATGTCCCAAAGCACCACATCTACTCATTTGTTGAACCCCTCCAGGGATGGTGACTCCACCACCTCCCTGGGCAGCCTGGTCCAGTCCCTGACCACTCTGCCAGTCAAGAACTTCTTCCTAATGTCCAATCTAAACCTCCCCTGGTGCAACTTGAGGCCATCACACCTTGTCGTGTCATTAATTGAGAGAAGAGCCCAGCCCCAGCCTCACCACAACCTTCTTTTAGGTAGCTGTAGAGAGCCATGAGGTCTCCTCTCAGCCTCCTCTTCTCCAAGCTGAACAATCCCAGTTCTCTCAGCTGCTCCTCATACAACATTCCATCCTGGAAATGACACCTGCTTGTACCAGACCCCAGGAGACCCCACCTGCCTCCAGGGCCCTCAGAACCAACACGTGTTATGATGATGCAGACTTGATGAGGCTGAGCAATGCCTGGCAGTGGTCATCTGAGGACATGGGATCCTCAGCACAATGCAGTTGCTTCATGTGACTCTACCCTACTACACCCATGTGTGGGAGACAATGTGGTCCTCTCTGTACCTCACTTGAATGGTGGAGCAGCTCTGCCAAGGCTCTGCCAACTCTTTGTTCCTATGGGGAATTGTCAAACCCTTGACTGATGATGGACAGAAAGAGCTGTCATGGCTTCCAGGGTGGGGAGGCAGAGAAATGGGGTTGGGCAGCAGGAGGAATGGGATCATTTGTTAAAATAATAAGCCTGAAATTGTGTGTTCTGCCTTTCCAGCATATGATGTGGATGGTTTCTTGGGCCTGTCTCAGAAGATCCACATGCCAGAGCAGGTCCTGCAGACGGGAAGAGCTGTGTGCTCTGGCTATGCCCATTTGTGCCAGGAAATGTGCAGGTAAAACTCACCTTGGGTTTCCTTCTCCTGCCCCCTTGAATCATAGAACTGTTTGAGTGGGAAGAGACCTTTAAGATCATCAAGTCCAACTATTCCCCCAGCACTGCCAGGGCAACACTAACCCCTGTCCCTCAGCATCACATCTCCATGGCTTGGAAACCCCTCCAGGGATGGGGACTCCACCACTGCCCTGCCCAGCTTGGACCAGGCTTTCACATCNGCCACTCTTCCCCCAGCCTGGAGCATTGCAGGGGGTTGTTGTGACCCAAGTGCAGGATCTGGCCCTTGGCCTGGTTGAACCTCATCCCATTGGGCTCAGGCCATCGATCCAGCCTGTCCAGACCCCTCTGTAGAGCCCTCTCACCTGATCTGAGGTGGGGCCATACATCTGGCGTGGGGCTTGCCACACGACAAGCATCATTTACCCACCACAACCCTGGGCACAGCAGCTTCCTTCCTCCTCCTCTACTTGGATGGAGAAGTACTTGGATGGATGAGGCTTTGATTAACCAGAGATATGAGGGGTGAGGGTTGGGAGCAACTGTGGGGAACGCGGGGGGCTGGATAAAAGCTGAATTTGGCCAACAGCTTGGACAAGTGGGGCTCGACCTTAAGAAGCTGGAGGTTGTACTTACCACAGAGGTTGGGTTGCAGTGTTTGGCCTGCAGTTCTCTCCCCTGCTGACTCTCTGGACAGGGAGGTGGGTTTGAGCTGCGTGGAGGTCCCAGGGTTTGGTCGGAGCCCAGGTTCTCGTGGAGGTCGGTGGTGCCAGCAGCAGAAGAGCAGCCACATGTGGAATGCAGTGGAGCTGGATGGACAGTGGCACCTCCTGGATGCCTGCTGGGGTGCAGGGACTGTGGATGCAGAGAACAGGTTGTTCATGCCCAGGTGAGATACCTCTTCCCCTGCCATCACTGCAGACATGATCCCCAACACACATGAGCTTGGATACACCCCAGAAGGGCCACCCCAGCCCTTCCAAAATCATACAATAGAATCATAGAATGTTTGAGGCTGGAAGGGATCTCCAGAGGTCATCTGGTCCAACCTCCCTACCCCACAGGGACATCTCTGCCTAGGGCAGGCTGCTCAGAGCCCCAGCAAGCCTGACCTTGAAGGACTCCAGGGATGGGGCCTCCACCCCCTCTCTGGGCAGCCCATTCCACTCATCTATCACCCTCAAAATTCTCCTTAAAGTCTGGGTTCACCAGGCTTTGAGCCCTTATTCTCAGGTACACCCCCAGGGGCCACCTGCAGAAGTCCAGAGAAATATTTTCCTCATCCTCAAGTGTGGTGGGTGCTGAGGGACCTCAAGCAAAGGTGGATCATCTACCCATAAACACCTACATTAAGTGCCTTATTCCCCAAGCTGGGGCAGTAACTTTTCAGATGATAATTCCCCCCACCCCCCCAACTTGTTTTTAATCTGCAACGAGCATCCTGAAGTAACAAATCCTCATTTTCACAGCAACTTTGCTCTTCTGTGGCTCCATATGTAATTACTGGAGATTTCTCAGCCCATGCTAAGCAAATAATGGCTCTCATGGAAGTTATTTGTAGAATTTAATAATTTCCATTAACTGTATGCTGGGATTGCTTCTGAATATTTCTTTTTTCTCTAATCATGCATAATGAAATAATTGTGGAATTTCTAATAGCTGATTATCTTGCTGAGACCAGTTGAAAACACCAGTGAGTGTGGGGGTTGGTTTTAGCTGAGCATGGGGAAAAGAGGAGAAGGAGAATGAAACATCACCTAGAGCAAGAGGCAGAGATAAGAGCCCCTTGTGGGTCCAACACAGTGTCCTCAAAACCTTCAGGTCAACAGATGCAACAGGGCTTCAAGGGATGACCCCAAAAGAAGGTTGAGCAGGTATCTGAAGGTTGACCCACTCAGCAGACACCTGAGCAGAGGTGATGGTTGGAACTTCAATCTAGGCACGTTCACATTGGAACCAAGATGCATTTTGTTTCTTAAGTCATATGTAAATTCCTGCAAGAGCTTTAAACCAAGATCAGGATGTATCGAAATATATCCCCAAGTGACAGGTCTTGGTGGAGGAGTCACTCAGTAAAATGTGTCCAGCTCTGAAGTCCACAGCACAAGAAGGACATAGACCTGTTGGAGGGGGTCCAGAGGAGGGCTACAAAGATGATCAGAGGGCTGGAGCACCTCTCCTACAAAGACAGGCTGAGAGAGTTGGGCTTGTTCAACCTGGAGAAGAGAAGGCTCCAGGGAGACTTTCTTGTGGCTTTCCAGTGTCTGAAGGGGACCTCCAAGAATGCTGTGGAGGGACTTTTCACAAGGACCTGAAGTCATAGGACAAGGGGTAATGGGTCCAAACTGGAAGAGAGGAGATTTAGGTCAGAAATTAGGAAGAAATTCTTTACCCTGAGGGTGGTGAGACACTGGCACAGGTTGCCCAGGGAAGTTGTGGATGCTCCATCCCTGGAGGTTTTCAAGGCCAGGTTGGATGGGGCTTGGAGCAACCTGCTCTAGTGGGAGGTGTCCCTGCCCATGGCAGGGGGGTTGGAACTAGATGATCTTTAAGGTCCCTTCCAACCCTTCCAATGATTCTATGATCTCCTCTGCAGCTCATTGAACTGGTTACTGGAAGATGTTTGTTACAGGGCTGGGAACACCAGTTTCAGCTCTGGGCATCTCTACAGGAAAAATAAAAGGGAAATAATGGCAGCAGAAGATGAAATGTCAGATGACAGCTTGATCCCCTCTTACTCAAGCTGGTGCAGCTCTGATGGTGTGAAGGAAGCTCCCTTCCCTTCATCATGACCATGAGAAGGGTTTTCTTGCTCCTTCCATGGTGTCTCCTCCTCTCACCTTGCAGGCACAACGACTTTTTCTTCCTGACTGACCCTGAGCACTTCATTGAGACCCACTGGCCAGAAGACCCCTACTGGCAGCTTCTTAACCCACCCATCTTGTGGGAAGACTTTGAGCAGAGGGTCTTTAAAACCTCAGAGTTTTTCAGGCTTCAGCTCTCCCTCCTCTCTCCAAACACTTCCCTCCTCAGGACAGGTAAGTGCAAAGTGAGGGCTGGGCTCTAATAACACAAAAACTCTCTTGTTTTTAAGAAATGTTTGGGTTGAGGGCAACATTTCCCCTCCAGAAGTGGCCCATCTGTCTATTTTTATGCACATTTAACACCCAGTGCAGCAGAGACACATATTTAAGCCATTTCTGAAATCAGGCCCATTGTGTGATGCTGTGATTAGTAAAGTGGGAATTAGGATTCATAAATTACACTTAATTGAGCCAAATCACACCAGCCCTTTTGTGCCTGGCTTTTCCCATCTAAATTCACCACCAGTAGCAAAATAGCTCCAGCATACCTGGGACACAATCCTCATTGTGTTCACAAGCTGGGAGGGAGGCTCCCAGAGAAAATGTGGCCTGAAATGTCCATGTCCCATTTTTTATTTATTAAAAACAAAAGGGAGGGGGGGTGAAGCTATTTTTCCTTGATTGTGGTTTTATGGTGATTTTTCAGGTTGGATAAATCAATTTTGCTTTTTCCCTGGACACCCTTTGTGCATCCATTCCCCTGGATGGTCCCAAGGGTATATGGATTTTTTTTCCCTGCAATTTATTTTATCAAGAGATAATTTTAATTTTTAATTTTTAGATTATTTTAGCAAGGAGATAAAGCAACCTCAGATTGAGGGGAGTTGGCAGGCTTGCAGAAAATGAATGTACAACAGGCAAGGCTTTTGACTGAGGGGGATATTCACTTACCCAGAGATCAAACTCCTCCAGGATTTCCAGGGTGCTGGGGCTTTGTTGAGTTGGATCATCACAGACCTTCTGAGCAGCCTGTGGAAGTCAAATTAAATTGGCAATAGCTGCAAGGTCAATGCTGCCTTTTATACAAAGCTCTCAGGGTGCTTCTTGTGGTACTTGTGTAGGGAGGTTGGGCCAGATGACCTCTAGAGGTCCCTTCCAGCCTGAAACATTCTATGATTCTCCACACTACAGGACCTCAGAGCATCCTGGGGAGGGGACTTTGTCCACCTCTACCCAAGGTCATATAGCACTTAGGTGACAAATCCAGGAATGGAGACCTGGAGACACCTCTTTTGGGTCCAGGTCACCAGGGAGGCTCCAAGGCATAAAACCAAACACCACATCTGTGGTCTCAGAGGAGCAACAGGAGCTCCATAGTCCAACCAGTCCCTTCATCTGGAAGCCAAAGAGATAAATTGTAAAATATACTCCTATCAAATATCATTAGTGGTGCTACAAATGCCCAAAGGGAAGAAAGAGGGAAAATGGCCCCATCCCTGGAGTCATTCAAGGTCAGGCTTGCTGGGGCTCTGAGCAGCCTGCCCTAGGTAGAGATGTCCCTGCTGGTGTAGGGAGGTTGGACCAGATGAGCTCGAGAGGTTCCTTCCAGCCTCAAACATTCTATGATTCTATAAGTATTTCATTATTCTCTCCCCTCCCTTCTCCAGCTATGGATTGCCCAAAGACATAGGGACGGAGCCCAGAAGCAGCTCAGGGCTTTGGATCCTTGCTGGCCACTATCTGCCATGAGCCAAGGTGGACCTGAGGAGAGATGTTAGGGAAGCAAACCTGCCTGGCACATCCCAGCTACATCTCCCCTTCACACCCCCTTGGATGGAAGCATCCCCACCACGGTGGGGGGGTTGGAACTAGATGATCTTGGAAGGTCCCTTCCAACCCAAACCATTTTGTGATTCTATGAACTGACGTCCCTCAACCACAAAACTCCCTGGCTGACCTGGGCTGCAGGCAGAGTTTTCTTTTTTCCTCCAAAACTGAGGTGAAAGGAGATTTTTTCCATTATAAAATTTTTTAAAAGCCAATTTTTTTCTTCCTTCTATGAATTTCTCATCTTGTAGAGGGAAAGAACAATATTCCTGGACCTAACCTGAGCAGTTTAACTATCACAATGAGCCTCAACCATCAGCCCCATATCAGAATCATGCTCAAAACACCAAGTTGCAAACCCAGCTTGTGAAGCAAACCAGATGTCTGCTTTTCTGGCTGCAGAATTATGGTTACACTGATCAGGGTGGATGGAGGTGAACCATCACCTTACAGGGCTCTAATGCAACCTCAGTGGGAAACCACTTGAGATCTTTGATGCAAAATCAGCCCCATTTCCCTTCGTTGGCTGCTGTGGGTCAATTCCTGCGGGTCAATTCCTGCTTTATTACCATAGAATTGTAGAATGTATTGGGTTGGAACTCCAAAGCTCATCTAGTCCAACCCCCCTACAATAAGCTGGGACATCTCCACCTAGATCAGATTGCTCAGAGCCCCATCAAGCCTGACCTTGAATGACTCCAGGGATGGGGCCTCCACCACCTCTCTGGACAACCTCCTCCAGTGACCAACCACTCTCATATTAAAGAACTTTTTCCTAATGTCCAACCTAAATCTCCCCTTTTCTAGCTTAAAACCATCACCCCTCATCCTGTCACTACAAACCCTTGAGAACAGATCTTCTCCTGCCTTCTTATAGGCCCCTTTCAGGTACTGGAAGGTCACAATAAGGTCCCTCCAGAGCCTTCTCTTCTCCATTTGAGCAGCTCCCATCTGTTTAAAATGCTTCAAAGTTTTTAGCCAAGGTTCCTCCCACAAACCATTATCTGATGGGAGCTGGAGGTGGGACACCTTGAAAAGGAGCTTAATTTTCAGCAAATACCTGGCACCCATCCTCTGAAAAAATCAGCCTTTTAATTGCTAACGTTGCCTGGGCGTTGGGTTCAGCTGCAGCATTGAAGGACGTTCAATCCTATAGAATTAAGATTCTATTAAATTCTATAAGAATTAAATACATCAAATATATTTAGGGCTGGAGAACCTCTGCTATGAGGACAGGCTGAGGGAGCTGGGGTTGTTCAGCTTGGAGAAGAGAAGGCTCCAGGGTGACCTACTAGTGGCCCTTCAATACATGAAAGGAGCCTACAGGAAAGCTGGAGAAGAGCTTTTTACAAGGGCCTGTAGTGATAGGACAAGGGGCCATGGCTTGAAACTGGAAGAGGGGAGATTTAGATTAGATATAGGGAAGAAATTCTTCCCCATGAGGGTGGTGAGACACTGGCACAGGTTGCCCAGGGGGTTGTGAATGTGTTCCCTGGAGGTGTTCAAGGCCAGGTTGGAGCAACCTGGTCTAGTGGGAGGTGTCCCTGCCCATGGCAGGGGGGTTGGAACTAGATGATCTTCAAGGTCCCTTCCAGCCTTAACCATTGTATGATTCTTTTCTAGAAAGGCAGCCATTGGTGGCATGCTGCAGATACAACAGCAAGGCTGGGAGAGGGGCAGAGAAGCCTTTCAAACCAGGCTTGGAGAAATTAGAAACATGCCTGTACTTTAGTGGTGGTTCCCCCCCTCTCCCCTTAAACAATTAACCCACCACCCATCGCCCTCCCGCAGCCCTGAGCGTGCTGACATGGGAACACATCCCCAGCTTCACCTGGAAACCAGGAATCCTCTGGCTGCTGGCTCCAATTAACTCAAACAAACCAATGTTTGTTTTAAACCCAGCCATTAATTATCTCCTTGGGTCCCCTTCCCAAGGCGAAGCTTCCCTATCTCCCCATCGCTGGCTCCACCACGGACAATGTTCTCTTCTTCCCTTAAAGACCCTAAATGGGATGCAGCCGGCCAGGCCAGCAGCTCCAGAAACCAGCACAGAGCAAATTTAATAAGAGGCAAAACCTGCAGTTAATAAAGTCTGTCATCAGCAATGTCTCCACTGAACGCTTGCCAGGAGAGAATTGTTTGCACTTACTGTGCGAGCCAAGTCACAGCTTCACCAGGAGAGGCACAAATCAAACCCAGCCTCCCCCATTCTTCTCACATCTCCCTTCCAACCTACCAACAAGAACTGGGGGGCAAACAATGAAAAAAGGCAGATACAAACAGGAAAAAAATAAATATATGTGTCCCCCCCCTCATTATTCATTAGATTATGAAACGTGTTTCATAATCTAATAATTAGCAAGGGGGCTTTTTTTTTTTTTTGTCAGTGTGAATCTGGAATTATTTTGTCATTTGGTGTTAGCACCAGGGAATGTTGGGCTGAGTGTGGGTGCTGATATCAGCCTGGGCTCCTGTGGTGCCCATGGCTTGGTGTCCCCCTCCTCGCCAGCAGGAACGTGGTGAGGATGGGATGATGCAGAGCAGCCACGCTCTGGATGTGAGACAAACCATCCTGGGGCACTCAGGGACCCTGGGTAATGAAGAACAGGCTGAATTAATCCACAGACCTTGAGGATGGTGGGTTGGAGCACGCAGTGCAACATCTGTGTGCCAGTGCCAGGCTCTGTGGAGCACTCTGGGGTCCTTCAAGGGTGGGAGGACTCAAAATCTTGTTCTTTGTGGCCGCTCTTATGGTTTCATGTAGACCTGGAGGGAAAAAAAAAAAGGTATAAAATATCATTAACCCAAGGTTTTCTAGCCAGGCTGCCCCAGTACCTGTGGCTTCACATGGGATGATGTGGTTCACCAAGTGATGAAAGTCATGTCTTCTTCAGGGCCATCAGATATTGCAAAACCTTGGCCTGTCTCCATTGTAAAATCAACCAACCATCCCTCCTCCTGCCCAGGAGCAGATGGAGATCCCTTGGGAGGGTTTGCTGCACCAAGAAGTGCTCTCTCTTACTGTGGTAGGGGTTTACAAGCAGCCAGACATGGCACATGGAAGGTGGGGGTGAAACCAAGGCTGCCACTACTCTTCTCTTCCATGGTGACCTCCCCTGGAGGTGCTTTGTTCCTGGGTGAGAAGGTGGGTTCAGGTTGGCTTTAAAGCCTCCTGCTGTGCTCTGGTTTGGGGGAGCAGGTTGGGTTGCTGCTGGGGAAGCGTTGGGTGGTGTGTGATGGTCCTGAGGAGGACATTTTATGTCCACCCAAGGAACAAAAGTAATTGGGAAAGAGCCCCAGCACTTGTCCACCAACCATGGTACCCATACCAATGCACATCTCCTGGACCTCCTGCTCTCCTCTCCTTCCTGGAGAGCCAGAAGCTTGGGGATTTTTGTCTATTTAGGAAAAATATTTTAATAATAATGGTAAAAATTAAATCAATTCCTAAACTGTGTCAGTGATGTGGGATCTCCTACCAGCCAGGCTGGGATATTTTGATCTTCTCAGCTGCTTTGTTGGTTTGACACCACAGTATGAGACCTGCAGCTTAGAGGAACGACTCCAGCTCAAGCAGCCATGCAAGAATTACCCCATAGGGGACATCATTGGCTTAGTTTTGGGTGTCTCAAGGCCCAAAGAGTAACTATTTTTACCTGTCCTCTTCATCTCCAGATCTAGTGGTATCATCATTTCTCTCCAGAAATGGGGAGAAAAATGGTAAAAGGTGAAGAAAGGTCTTGTTAAGGTCCTTCAGCAGGTAGAGGCAAAAAGACAAGGAGAATCAGGTCGTCCATGCAGATGATAGATCAGTGGAATGGGCTGCCCAGAGAGGGGGTGGAGGCCCCATCCCTGGAGTCCTTCAAGGTCAGGCTTGATGGGGCTCTGAGCAACCTGCCCTAGGTAGAGATGTCCCTACTTGTGTAGGGAGGTTTGATGACCTCTAGAGGTCCCTTCCAGCCTAAACCACTCTATGATTCTATGATTTGGTTCAACAGTGCAAAGGTGAATGGGTTACTCTGGTGATGAAAGGGTTGTAAAAGGTGTTTTGTTCACCCTTCTCCAGCCCATGGGGAGGTGTCAGTGATGCTGAGGAGCACCCACCCAACAGAGTTCACCTACCAGCTCTCCAAACTCCAGGGCACCACAGATGGAGAGGACGTAGGCGCCGTTCACGGGATGATGACAATGTCCGAGAACAACGTGACCATCAAGGTGACTCCCCCAACCAAGGGCTTGTTTGACCTCATGATCTTCGCACGCCACGCCGACTCTCAGGCCCCTTACAACTGGGTGTGCTCCTATCAGATCCAGTGCCTGGAGCCACACAACGGGGAGAAACTGCCCGAAAACCCTTTTCACTTCTGGGGCCTTCATCAAAAGGTGAAGGATTTGGGCATCAAGGAGAGCAGCCACAAAGGGGAGCTGCTTGTTGCTCCACAGGGAACGTTGCTCCTGACTCTCCAGACATCCCGACCCTTGCTTGCCACGTACGAACTGGTCAACAAAGATTTAGATGCTGCTCTGAGCAAGAAATGCCTGGCTGCTCAAGCTGAGGAGGAGAGACTGAGTTGCCACGTCCTCTGCCCTTTCCAGGGTTACTATCGGCTCTCTGTGTTTGTGAAGGATTTAGGAGGCATCACCTTCAGGAACGCGGCCAATTTCCTCCTTCGTTGTTTGAGGCCCATCAACCAGAACCAGCTCTTCCCCTCGGGGCTGAGCGTGCACTGTGGGAGTGGGCTCAGCTCCAGCAGCCACGGCCTCTCCAACCCCAGCCACTCTGCCCCCGTCATCACCACCAAGCTGGGGAAGTGCAACATCACCTTCCACACCCCTGATGACATGGAGGTGACCACCAGCTTGAGTAAGGACAAAGTCATCAATGCCAAGTACCCTCTAGAGAGGTACGTCCTGGTCACCCACCTGAGGACTAAAGTCAGCATCTGTGTGGTGCTCCCCGAGTCAGGCGTCTACAAATTGGGGATTTTTGGGAGAAGCAAGGACCACGAGGACTTTGTCCATATCTGTGACTATGTCATACGGTGCTTCTCCAATCCCAGCTGGCCTCCCTTCCCCAGGGTGTACAGCCTGTGGGGGAGAGGGTGTGTGCTGCTAGAACCACGCATGGGGACACTCCAAGAGCAGAGCTGGGTCCGCTTCAGGGTCAAGGTGCCCAAAGCCCACCAAGCTCTTGTCCTCGGGCAAGAGAAGACGGTGCTACAGCAGACCCCAAACAAGGTCTGGGAAGGGGATGTGTTCACCGGGGCTGGGGGGACACAGGTCAAAGTAGCGGCCAAGTTCAGCCAGCACTGCTCCTCCCTGGAGGTCATCCTGGCCTTTGAGGTGGAAGGTGCTTCACCTGCCTCCTTGGGCTGGTCAGGGTGAGCCACAGAAGTGGCTGGAAAGGATTAAAAAAAAAAAAAAAAAAGCCAGAGAAGGAAACAAGAGCTCTCAAGACTGGAGGATGTTGAGGAGACAGGGAGAAAACTCCCAGAACTTTATGGGATGTCGGGGGGAGTCTGGGTGTTACCCACAGAGCTTGTCTTCCCGCAGGATATCCAGATACTTGCTGGGGCCTCCCATCCCACTTGGAGACGTTGCCGCCGCTGAAATCAGCACCAACATATGGAAGGCTCCTAATATTTTGCTTCTGTCAGAGGAAACCATTGTTCAGCTTCTCTACAGGAAGGATGTCTCACTGCTCATTACCAGCTTGAATAATGGTGTGGAATGTTTTATTTGACGTTTAGTCAAGAACTGGGAAACCCACATGGTTTCTTTCTCTTGAGAGGATAACAACAACAACAACAACAACAAAAACCCACCCAAAAAGCCCAAGCTGGAGCCAACAGCTTCAGATGGTAGCAAGATTTTAAAAATGTATATATATATATATGTAATAAAGGGAGTAAGATCATCCTTGCAGAGGGACCCTGTGCTTGGGCAGAGGGCAAAGGAAGGAAAGAGATGATGTATTTTATCATCTGTGTCTTTAAAATATCTTCCAGGCTTTTGTTATCAAGGATGACATGGAGATAAATACTTCAGAGCATTGAGGGCTTGAAACAAAGAGAGGGAGCAGGCAAGGAAGCAGCTCTGGAGCCAAAGCATCTAAAAGCTGAGCAGAAAGCAGAGGCACCTCTGCTCTTAAACACTGACCCTTGCTGCAGGGCACCACAAACACCAGCTTACCAAAAGCAAACTCAATTTCATACAATTTCACCACTTCTGGTGGTGTTTTGCTAGCTCTCCATCCCCTTCTTCTTCAAACAATCCTGCCAACTACACCAGTTTTGTGCTGCCAGCTCTCTTCTTCCTCAGGCCAACACCCAACTCAGCAACATCCCCTCAACTTACCTTCATCTTTTATCCTTCATCTGTTTGCTCCTCTCCATCTCAACCCAGCCAAGGGGGAACACAGCACTGAGAGAGAGCTCAGCAAGTGCCCCCAACAGCAACTCTCTTCCTCAGGAGCTCTCTTCAAACTCATCAGCTTCTTGTTGCTTCTCACAGACTGGCTGGTTCCTGGTTGATAGAGCTCTAGCCTCACCCAGCACCCCAACCATGATCACCTGGAGGCAGTTGAGGCCTCACACAGGTGGGGCAGGTTCTGTCTGTGGGGTCTGAAACCTCTTGGGGAACAAAACATGTTGCTGGGTTGGGACTCATCCATAGGTCAACTCCAACTCCAGGTGGAAGACCACAGGCTAGAAGACACACAGTGGAAACTCTTCTCCATGCCTGCACTGGATTGATGCTGGCAATGGGGATTCTGGCTGCAATAATGAACAAGAACCACGGGTTAGTTTTGGATGTTGTTCTAAAGATGGTGGGGGAACACTACCTGGGTGTGCTCCTGTGTAACCTGCCCCAGGTGAACCTGCTTAGGCAGAGGGCTTGGACTAGCTGATCTCCAGAGGTCCCTTCCGACCCCTACCATTCAATTGGCAATTTCAATTTGACTTGTAGCAAAAGTTCAAGTAGGTTTGAACCTTCTCCAGGCCTGAAAAATCAGTTGATGCAGCTGAAGTTGGCAGGAGCCACATTTCACACCAAACTTTCTGGAATCTGTTTGAATGTTCCCCTGAAGAACAAAGTACAAGGACTACTTTGAATCATGGGAAGAACTTGCAAGGGTGGGTATAGGCTAAAGTCTTGCCTGTGGTGCTAGGGAACAATTTAAGAAGTCCAGGTCCCTGGATCTTCTCTTTTGACCCATGTTCTGGTTTCCCTATATTGGGAAAGAGAAGCTTAATGTGACAGCTCCCTTGTGTGTCCTTCAGAAAAACCATAGACAACAAAATCCTGCTCCCCATGAGACTAAGCAGACAATGAGCCCAGACCCAAACATCAGAGCCTGGAAAGCTGCTGGCAATTGGTGGTGTCTTCTAACTCCCCCCACCAGCTGAGTGTCTTTGCTTGCACCTTCCATGACCCATGGTCTTCTGACCACACTGTGCTCCCTGAGCAATGGGGATGCTGCTGGGCAACTCTTCAGATCTCCTCAAGCTTCCCAACCTCTGCCTTGTCCACAGACAGCACCAGTAGCAAAATCTATCTGCAGAACCAGCAGGATTTTTTTTTTTTCAGATATTTTTGCTTGTGTTTTGCAGAAACACAGTAAAAAAAGACTGACGAGTGAAATGACTCTTGGTTCCCACCACCACCTTCCTCTCCATGTTCTTTTCCTTTCTCATCAGTTCTTCTGTTGACTTCTCTCAGCTGTGCCCCTCTGACCCTCTTGAGCCACTCTATGTGTCTGTGTGTACCCACATGTCAAGAGAAACTGTCCCATCTATGCCCAAATTGAGGCAGGCAGGGTGTGATCAGACACCTCCAGGGAAAACTCAGCTTCCAGAGCAGTGATTAATTCCCCTTTATCCATCATAATGAGGTCCAGATTAGAGTTACCTTGAATTGAGGTCCAAACAACTTATGTCAGAATTTAATTACCTGGAGGTGCTGAGAACTTCAATGATCCTCCCACGGGGGATTTCTTACTTCAGGAATCTGAAGTCAATCTACTCATATTTCTCCTCTGCACGCTGGCAGAGAGCACACAACCCATTTTAAATGTCATTCTTATTTAGATTTACATACCTCAGAGCCTGTGCCCCCATCTCCAGGAGCCTTCACAACAAGCACAAGCACCAGCTCTCCAAAAATAACAGCCCTGAGGCAAACGTCACTCAGGAACAAACAATGATAAAAGCAGAAGAACCAACCCATACATCTCTCCTCCTCTCGCCCCCTCTGCCCAGCAGGATTAAATTGGGTGAAGATGGATTACAACACATACCTGCAGCTATAAAACACACCTAGTTCTGAGCAAACCTAGTTCAAAAAGTCAGTAGGAGGCCTCCAGGCATGGGCCAAGCTGTGGATGGGCAAAAACTGAACAGGAGGCTGCACCCAACTCTGTAAGACATCTTGGTGGAGAGGCTGCCTTACAAGTGAAGTCATAGAATTATGGGATTGTTTAGGTTGGAAAAGACCTTTCAGATCAAGCCCAACAATTACCTTAACACAGGCAAGGCCACCACTAGACCATGTCCTTCAAAGACACATCTACATCTCTTTTAAGTCCCTCCAGGCATGGGGACTCCACCACTGCCCTGGGCAGCCTGGGACAGCCCTTCACAACCCTTGTGGGGAAGACACCTCAATGACCTTCTTGAAGTGAGGGTGCCAAAACTGACCCCAGGATTCAAGGTGTGGCCTCCCCAGTGCCCAGTCCAGGGGGACAATCCCTGCCCTGGTCCTGCTGCCCACACCAGTGCTGACACAAGCCAGGATGCTGGTGGCTTCTTGGCCACCTGGGCACTCACTGGCTCATCTTCAGCTCCCTGTTGACCAACACCCCCAGGTCCTTTTGTACCAGGCACTTTCCAGCCACTCTTCCCCCAGCCTGGAGCTTGCAGGAGGACCCATGATCAGGACCAAAGCAGGTAAGATCAGAAAGGGCTGAACCAGAATCTTGCATACTAAGAATACATGCTGTAAGGTAAGACACCAAGTGGCCTGAGCTGTCTCCATCTTTCTCTGTGGACCCACACATGATAGTCATCAAATGTGGTGTCCAGACTCCTTGGCTTTATTTCTTTCCCTGGGCTGTACCTTGGTTTATCTTGTCATTAGTGTAAATTACATTAATACCTGTTTAGGCTGAATTTATCCCATGAGTCTGTATCACTGAAATGTCTCCTGTGTTTTCTTTGGCTTCTTGTTGTGCTTCTTCACTTCAGTGCCAGTAAAACCTGAGGTGACCTTCCTTTCCAACTGGTGGTTGGACTTCATTGAGTTCGTTGGATGTGGAGCAAGGCTGGTGGAGTTTGCACAAACAAATGGAGCTAGAAAAAGATAGATTGAGGCTGGATATTAGAAAAAAGTTCTTTAACATGAGGGTGCTAGATCAGTGGAATGGGCTGCCCAGAGAGGGGGTGGAGGCCCCATCCCTGGAGGCCTTCCAGGTCAGGCTTGCTGGGGCTCTGAGCAGCCTGCCCTCGGTAGAGATGTCCCTGCTGGTGTAGGGAGGTTGGACCAGATGAGCTCTGGAGGTCCCTTTCAGCCTCAAACATCCTATGATTCTAAGTCTAGACCATGCTTTTGCCAAGAAAGGTTGGACCAGATGATCCTTAAGGTCTCTTCCAACCTGGTGTTCTAGGATTCTCTGTGTTGTTATATGTCAGACTGCAGCACATGAACAGTAAGGCAGTAGAACAGGAGTTAAAGTCTTCCCATTCACATGCTACAGTTGGGATGAAATGTATACTCAGGGTACAGCCCTATCCATGAGTTTTCTACATGAGGTTGTCACTTCAAGACTGCAGTACTGCAAGTCAACAGAGAATCATAGAATCATTTAGGTTGGAAAAGATCTCTAGGATCAAGTCCAGCCTTCATCCAACATCCCCCTGACCCCTAGATCATGTCCCAAAGCACCACATCTACTCATTTGTTGAACCCCTCCAGGGATGGTGACTCCACCACCTCCCTGGGCAGCCTGGTCCCGTCCCTGACCACTCTCTCAGTAAAGAACATGGCAACACAACGATGCTTCTTCCACCCTAGCTGTACCTGTGCACTGTGTGTTCATGAGCATCATAAACCAGCCTGGCTCAGCTCCAGTGGGATCCTGTGTTGCTCTTAGAGCTTAGGTATTAAGGGTAGGATCCAACTGTGGAGATACCTGCACTGGGGTATGATGTGCTGGCTTGGAAAGGCCACACCAGATTAAATCCCTGCACATGATCAAATAAGTCCCAGAATGAGTATGAGAACAGCACAAACCTGATGTACTCTGGTCAGCTGGGTCAGAAGGAACAGTCCTTACATTGTCTTGTCTTCAAAATACAGAGAGACAAAAAACCCAATGTACTTCAAGTAAAAACCCAGATTTCCAACTTTTCCTCCTCAACCTGACAACCAGGATTTCATGGCAAAAATGCAAGAGAAAAAATGGGTATAAACAAGAAGAATTCGTGTGAGGAGTGTATGTCTCAAAGCAGAGCTAAACTCTTTTATGCTGTCACAGGAGACATGTGAGAACAATCTTGTTCAGCAGGTCCCCAGGGAGCTGGCTGGGAAGACGAGTGGGAGGGAGGAAGGGTTAAAAATATTGTTTAGAGAAGGCTTGGCTGTCACTGGCATCTCCTCAGGCTGGCGTGCAAAGGGACTGGAGATAAGCAGCCTTCTGCTGGAGGTTCCATTCCTCCTCTCCAGACTGGCAATGTAGTGTTGGTAACACAGAGAAGATGAAGCTGGAAAACCCCCAAAGAGGAGTATGAGGATATATAGCACAAGTGACACCAGTTGTGGAAGTCCCATTTTCTACAGAAAAAGAGGAAAAGAGGAGCAGACATTTCTTCCAATGGCAAGAGAGACCTTCCAGAGCTGCAGGCTGGTGGGAAAGCTGCAAAGGGCATTTCTATACCAACAGAACCAGGAGATTATCTCCTGGGTAGGCAAGTTTTGTGCTGCCAGCTCTCTTCTTCCTCAGACCAACACCCAACTCAGCAACATCCCCTCATACCTTCATCTTTTCTTCTCCATCTGCTCCTCTCCATCTCAAATCAGCCAAGGGGGAACACAGCACTGAGAGAGAGCTCAGCAAGTGACCCCAACAGGAACTCCAACTGATCAGCTCCTTGTTTCTTCTCTCAAACTGGTCAGTTCCTGGTTGATAGAGCTCTGGCCTCACCCACCACCCCAACCACGATCACCTGGGGGTCGTTAGGGCCTCACACAGGTGGGGCAGGTTCTGTCTGTGGGGATTGAAATCACCTGGGGAACAAAACACGTTGCTGGGTTGGGACTCATCCATAGGTCAACTCCATCTCCCAACCCCACGTTATTAAGGATTTAAGCTACAAACCCATTTTACAAAGTCACCCAACCATGGACACCTCGTTAAGTGCAACCAAAGATGTTTCAGCTCTAGGAGCTGCAAAACCAAATCGCCACAGGATGTAAGTTGAGCAAGAACAACTTCTCCTTGTATCCAAGAGCCAACCTCCTCAGGAGGGACTTGCCAAGAGCACTGGGGTGGTGAGAACACCATGACATCACATTCACAACCTTTACCAAAGTCTTCCTCGCCCTGGCCCTGCCCCTGGCCACCCGTGGGGACGCCGTGTACTCAGGACACACAGAAGAAAGGGACTCCTGCTCTCCCCCCGTGCTGTTTACCAGGGATAAAAGGCTGGTAACCAAGGTTACTTGGGGTTTGCTCCTGTGATTTTTGTTCCCAGAGGAAGCAATGCTCCCCCTCCCTCTTTTGGTGGGGCAATGACAGCATCTCCTCAGATGAAACAGGCTTCCATTGTGCTAAACCCTGAGTGCAGGAAGACACGGCCCTCCCCAACCAACCTCCCAGCCAAGAAATAAGCAGCTACCCTGGGGTGAGATGCTCCAGGGGCTGGCAGCCTTCACATGGTGGCTGAGAAGGACAGTGCCTCCTGGGTAGTTACCTCCAGGACAAGCTAAGCTGTCCTAGCTGTCCCCTAGATCCTGCTGGACCATCTCCAGATCCTCTCAACTCTTCCCAGGTCCTGCGTTTGCAGAATGACACCTGAGCTGTTAGGGTTGTATCTCTAATTAGCTTTTTTTCTGATGGGTTTTTGATGTAATATCTGTCTTGGACCAGACCAAAGGTCCACCAAGGCCAGGCAGGAGCCAGAATCAGTGCTAGTGGAAAGACCACAGCCATACAATGGTGGCCACCTTGCCTCCTCTTCCAGTTTCCAGCAATCTGCAGTCCCCACCCCAGTAGATATGTTTGCCTCTTACTGGCTCTTGATGGAACATTTCTTCTGCAACTTTTGTGAAACATAGTGAGGAGTTTCTGACCTGAACTGCAGATGGCCCAAAGGAGATCCCAAAGAGGATCTGCTGGGAAATACTGCCCTGCTTCTGCAGCCAACAGCTGAGGGGTCTTCTGACCTCCAGGCAGCTCCTGCTGCAAAAGAACAGTGAGAACTGACTTGGGGTCCATTTTCAGGTCATGTTATTGTCACAGCCCCAGCTCCTGTGTAATAGAGAAGTTGAGTGTTATCTTGGTATCTCTTTGTTAGAAATGTGCTAAATCTGTTCTTCCCCCCCCCTCTTAAGCCTTCCCCAAAGACACCATGAACTGAACATTGCAGGTATCTCAAAAAGGGAACAAAACATCACTCAGATCCTCAAAATAGCTGCCATCAAAGAGGCAACACAGAAGCCACGAAGCAGTTGTGAACTTTGCTTTCTTCCTCCTACCTTCTTTTTATCTTCACCTGGGGGGAGAACAGAGTAACCTCTGCTCCTGGCCTTGCAATACTCCTCTACTTTGAGGGAAGGGCTCCATGCAGGGATCTGCAGCCCCAGGTGAACTTCAGACACACGCTGGGGTCTCATGAGCAACTTGACCTGAATTTCTCACAATCAAGGCTGTCCCCTTCCTTGTATCATCTCAAAGGTCAACTAGAAAGCAGGATCTGGTACAAGAGGAATGATGCTTGGAGTCTTCTTTAGCTGAGCTTTTCCTTCCAAGCCACAGAGGAGATTTGCTCAACATCTTTTGCCCCTTATTTTGATTTCTTCCCTGCTTCCCTCCTAAGGGAGGCAGCTCTACAACAGCACTGAGGCTCAGAGTATTATTTCTAGCACAGCAAAAGTGATCAAAGCCACCTCTGTGTGGCCCAGCTGCCTGAACACATCCATGGGAAGAAGGAGGAGTCTTCATATGGAGGAAGGATGAACCCAGAAGGTGTCCAAGCCCTACTAAGGGCAGCAACCCTGGTGCTGCCAGGCGAGCCATGCAAACAAAGCTGGTGATGAAGTAAAGGTGCAAACAACTGAAAGGTTGGACCAGATGATCCCTGAGGTCCCTTCCAACCTGCATTCTATGATTCTATGATCTCAGCACCATCGTTTCCCCCAAACCCCAGCAGCTTTTCTTTCTGAACAGGGTCCACCAGCTCTTTTTTCTTCCATTGGAATTGAAAGAGGGAACCTGGCTGCGTATGACCTGTAATTAATTGCAAGGCTTTGACTTACAAAATAAAAAGAGCAAAACAAACCACAATTCAATTAAGTTACAAAAATTAATCTGTGGCTGATGACCTGGTTGACAGGTTGAGACAAGTTTTGTGTGAGCTTAAGTCTTGTATAGGTATCAGTTAAGTCTTTGAAGGCTCAGTGGCAGCTCACTGCAAATTAAGGATTGTCTTCCCCAAGCAAGCTAAGAGCATCTTCCACCTTTACTGAGCTTCCCTTCCAGGCATGGTCACTTCCAGCAACCCCCATGCTTCATGGCTGAGGACTTTGGGGGCAATGGTGAGGAAGGAGAACATGGGTAGGGTCAGCATTGCATGGACAACTGCACACCCAGAGCAGATAAACAGGACATTAAACAATTACAAAACACCTCAGATGTCCACATCACAAAGAAGATAATCATAGAATTATTAAGGTTGGAAAAGACCTCTAAGATCATCAACCCAACACTACCATGACCACTAAACCATGTCTTGAAGTGCCACATCCACATGTTTTTTGAGCACCTCCAGGGATGGTGACTCCACCACTTCCCTGGGCAGCCTGGTCCAGGGCTTGACCACTCTTTCAGTACAGAAATTTTTCCTAATATTCAATCTAAATCTAAATAATGATTTGCTCCTCACTATCCTGCAAGCACTATAGGAGTGTATAGGGCAAAATGCCAGGAGAAGACCCAGACAGAAGACTGTGAGCCCCACAACCAGCATCTTCACGGCTCATCTTTTGAAGGCTGTCCACAAAAATGCCCCAATTATGCTTGAAATGTCAGATGGGCAGGACTCCTGGAGGCACAAAAGGGATGGCAGCACCTCCATGGTGAGCAGGAGACACTTGGCCACAGCAGACTGGCTGAGGACAATCAGGAAAGTTGGCTAACAGCAAAGAGGTTGACCCAGGGCAGGGGGAAAATGCCTTGGTGGCCCGTGCCAGCGGCTGCCTCGTCCCCTTTGCCAAAGGAATCCTCTGGGCTGCTTTCTGCAGACATTAAACTCTGATTGAAAACGATCATTATTCTCCTGCCCTCCCCAGCTGCCAAGAAAGCTGCAGATGGTTGAGCTCAGCGCTGTCGGTGAGCCAGCTGGAGCAGAAGCTCCCTGAGATGGGAACTCCTCCGTGCAGCCCAGAGGGACTGGTGAGCTCAGGATGGAGATTAATGTAGCCTGGAGGAGGCTGGTGTGTCCCTCCTCTGCCACCATGTCCCACGGCATCAGGTTGTGGGCTGCCATCTAGATCCACAGGTTGGACAAGATGACCTCTAGAGGTCCCTTCCAGCCTAAAACATTCTATGATCCTATGATCCACACCTTGAGCACTGTGTCTAGTTTTGGGTGTCGCAGTGTAGGAGGGACATGGAGGTGCTGGAGCAGGTCCAGAGAAGGGCAATGAAGCTGGTGAGGGGGCTGGAGAATATGTCTTATGAGGAGCACCTGAGGGAACTGGGATTGTTTAGCTTGGAGAAGAGGAGGCTGAGAGGAGACCTCATTGCTCTCTACAACTCCCTAAAAGGAGGTTGTGGTGAGGCTGGTGTTGGGCTCTTCTCCCAAGGAACTAATGACAGGACAAGAGGTGATGGCCTCAAGTTGCACCAGGGGAGGTTTAGATTGGACATTAGGAAGAAGTTCTTGACTGACAGAGTGGTCAGGGACTGGCCCAGGCTGCCCAGGGAGGTGCTGGAGTCACCATCCCTGGAGGGGTTCAACAAACAAGTAGATGTGGCACTTTGAGACATGGTCTAGGGGTCAGGGAGATGTTGGGCAAAGGTTGGACTAGATGATCCTAGAGGTATTTTCCAACCTAAGTGACTCTATGATCATATGATTCTATCTGTAAGGAAGGAAACTTGCAGTTCGAGGTTGAGGCTGAGAGCAAGAAACCTCATGGCTCCAGCCACACAAGATGTTCACCCTGCTTCCCAGTGCCATAATCCCTTCCCAGATATCAACACCCCGGGCTTGCAACGTTTCTGGTTTCCTTTCCTCCTGCTGCCCTTCACCCTTGCTTTGGGACATCACACCCATCCCAACAAGACACCAAGGGAGGATCCCACCAGGGAGCACCACTGCACACCTCAATGCTTCTAGCAGTGAATCTCAACACCTTTCCTCCAAAGGTCATCTAGTCCAACCCCCCTACAATAAGTGGGGACATCTCTACCTAGGGCAGGTTGCTCAGAGCCCCAGCAAGCCTGACCTTGAATGTCTCCAGGGATGGAGCCTCCACCACCTCTCTGGGCAACCTGTTCCAGTGATCAACCCCCCTCATATTAAAGAACTTTTTCCTAATGTCCAACCTAAATCTCCCCTTTTCTAGCTTCAAACCATCACCCCTCATCCTGTCACTACAAACCCTTGTGATCAGATCTTCCCCCCCTTCCTGTAGCCCCTTTCAGGTACTGGAAGGTCACTATAAGGTCCCTCCAGAGCCTTCTCTTCCCCAGGCTGGACAACCCCAACTCTCTCAGCCTCTAGAAGCTTCTCCACACATGAAGAAGTGTGTTTGGTAGACACATGGTGGCCTGTTCAGATCCTGGTGACCCTCTCAGGAGGGAACACACTGACTAGGGCCAGGTCACCTCTGACAGCACAAGGCAGCAAAGAGGCACCATAATTTGTAATTCTTTGTATTCTTTGTGCCAACAAAGGGAGAAGGGATGTGTCTGCTGGTACAGGATGAACCTCAGCCCTTATCTCGAGAGGTTCCACAGGGAAATGCAACAAAATTCCCTATTGTTGCACAGGAAACCCATCTTTCAACAGTCCTCAGCATCAAACCTGCTTCTGGGACCTTCCCTGTCTGCTGGTGACAACCCTTCTGACCTCGAGCAAAGCGCTTCCTCCCCATGTCCCTGTGTGAGGGAAGCTTCAAACAGCCTCAGAGCATGGGGAGAGCAGCCATGTCCAGCCCAGTGTCATGGCTGGGAGGGTGCTGGAAGTCTCCACATCACACGTTGGGTCTCTAGGAAAGAGGAGATTGAGGTAGAGGGTGGGCTCATGGGGCTGAGGACCTTCCTCTGCTCGTAGAGTCCAAGCTCCAGCAGGACACTGAGCACAGCCTGTGTGGTTGCAACACTTGGGCTTCAGAAAAGCCACCCAACTCCTGATTTGATGCACACAAGCCACCTTAGATATTCTACAGCACTCTCCAGAAGATCCTACAACCCATCCTTATCTTAGGATCATAGAATCATCAAGGTTGGAAGGGACCTTAAAGATCATCTAGCTCCAGACATCTCCTGTAGCTTCCCCAGCTCCTCAGTTATTCTTTCCAAGGCTTCACGAAGCAACCGTGGGCAAAACCATCTCTTTGGCTGACAAGATAAAGAGTTAAAGCAGGCAAAGCAAAAGCTCCAGGAGAGAAGTGGTTATGCAATAAATCAGATATTAGAAGGCAGGAAGGTGGGCTATAGAGAGGAATCAAAGTCCGGAACAGGATGTATATAAAGCAAAATATTGAACTAACTTTGATAACACACAAAAAAAAAACCAGATGATTTTTTTTTTGGTGGGGTTAACCAAAGGCTCAATTTTCACTATTATAAATTTCCTGTTTCACTCGTGTCGGGGGGTTTTACAGCCATCCATACAATCCATTGTGTGCCTAATGATTTCCTAGCCCTGAATGGGTCACTCAGATTTTACTTTCCATGCTTTTTGACATTTTTTTTGGTCTATCCTGGAGCAATCAAGCTATTGAAATCCTCCAGGCCTTGCCCATTGGGTGTTTTCTTTCCTACCAAGACATCAAAACCAGCCTGAAGGTTTATTTTAAGCAAATTCAATAGGAGGGATCACCCAAGCACCTTGTTGGGAGTGTACAATGGAACCAAACCCGGGGCTATTCAATTAACAAGTGCTCCATTTTCAGGCAATTCCTGTTGTGAGTTCATTACTTTCATCAGGCTGAAGCTCACAAGGCACCATTTGTCTGTGGACACGTAGGCAAAGAAATTCCAGATCAATCCTTGGAAGGCAGAGGAGCTCAGGAAAGGCTCAGCAGAACTGGAAACCTCTGCAGATGCCACCAGACTTGCCAGAATGAAAGAAAAAGAGAATTGAGAGCAAGGAATAGGACTAAAAAACCCTGACTCAAGGGATCCAGGAAAACCTGACTCATCTCTCCTAGGAAATGAAACTCAGAGGAACAGATGAAGAGCAAAACCCTCAACTAATGTAAAGCTTCAAATACTTTGAAGGGAGGTAGATCATGGGGATGTCTCCTCTCAGTAAGGAAACAAGATAGAATCATATCATCCATCAGGGTTGGAAGGGACCTGAAAGATCATCTAGTTCCAACCCCCCTGCCATGGGCAGGGACACCTCCCACTAGAGCAGGTTGCTCCAAGCCCCATCCAGCCTGGCCTTCAAAACGTCCAGGGATGGGGCTTCCAGCACCTCTCTGGGCAACCTGGGCTAGTGTCTCACCAACCTCAGTGAGATGCTCTCACTGGTCACTTGAGACTTTCCTCCCAGCATCTAATCTGTGTTTATCCTTGGCCACCACGTGGGCTTGTTCAGCCTGGAGAAGAGAAGGCTCCAGGGAGACCTTATTGCAGCCTTCCAGTATCTGAAGGGGACCTGCAAGAAAGCTGGAGAGGGACTTTTCACAAAGGTCTGCAGTGATAGAACAAGGAGTAATGGGTTCAAACTGGAAGAGGAGAGATTTAGATGGGAAATTAGGAGGAAATTCTTTACCCTGAGGGTGGTGAGACACTGGCACAGGTGCCCAGGGAGGTTGTGGATGCTCCATCCCTGGAGGTGTTCAAGGTCAGGTTGGATGAGGCCTTGAGCAACCTGGTCTACTGGGAGGTGTCATCATTATTTTATTTTCAGTGAAACTTCTAGATCCTCCACTTCTTTCTCCACCATTTCCTAACCCTCTTCTGCCTATAAAAGTTCTCTCTACCTTAGTCCTTAGTGAATTTACTCTATAAAACCTCTTACAACTAAGATAATTTTCATTGAAGTATTTGCTTTGCATGTTCCTCATAAGCTCCACCATGTAACCCTCCCTCAGCCCAATTCTTCTTGTAACACTGAACATCACCACCAAACCTTCAGCCAACTCCTGACTGACCTCATGACTCTTCTGGAGACCCCCTTGGGTCTCCAAATTGCTTGTGCCTTGGGAGAAGAGCCCAACCCCACCTGGATCCAACCTCCTTTGAGGTAGGAAGGCACATCTGTGCCACATGGAAGAGGTATTTGTAGGTGATGATTCCTCCTTTTAAGTCCTCCAGACAACTCTGTTGCAGTATTTCTTTGGTAGGTCCAGAGCTGACATCTACCTGTACTTGGATAGAAGCATAGAAGCAACAGATCTGAGATCTCTACTTCATTAAGCACCCAACACAGCTGACCACACCTCTAGGGTGCAACCAAAGTGCCCAGTATCACATGGACACACAAGAAAGCCCATAATTCATGTTTCTGTGGAGGAGAGCATCCCATATTCAGCCCCAAATGATTGTTTAATGCCATGGCATGTTCATAGAGAGGACCATAATAAAGCCAGTGGTCTCCACCACCAGATGTTCCAGTCTGGTGAGGGACATGCCTCCCTTCTTGAAAAAAATCCCAGTATTTCAATATTGGGATAATTTCTAGAAGTTCCCCAAACACAAGCAGCTCATCACTTCCCACAGAGATTTTCTCTTTACAGTCAAGCTAAAAGGGCTCTTGGGAACAGAGCTCTAGAGATGTCTCCTCCTGGCCAGAGCTCCAAAGAACCACACGTACCAAGCTGACAGTCTAATTCCTGTAGAGCATTTCTTTGCAAAGAACATCTCTTAAAATCCTAATAAGATGAGGACTTCTACATTTTAATAACCAACCACAAACTGACTTCAGGTTAACTCTTGAAAGCCCAAAGTGAGTGGAAGATGAAGAAACCAGGGCACAAAGGCAGGGAGCAGAGAGAGGACAATTCTACTTCAAAGACAATCCAGGAAGGCTTTAAAAAAGGAAATAAAAAGTCACTTCTCTTTTACTGACCTTCAGCAACTCGGCTGCATTTGAAGAACATTCTGTGTTCCAAGTGTGGCCAGCAGATGGATCTGCCTGCCCCTCTACTCTGTTCTGAGGAGACCTTACCTGGACTTCTGGAACCCTCAACACAAGGACATGGACCTGTTGGAGCAGATCCAGAGGAGGGCCACCAAAATGATCAGAGGGCTGGAGCACCTCTCCTGTGAAGACAGGCTGAGAGAGTTGGACTTGTTCAGCCTGGAGAAGTCTCCAGGGAGACCTTCTTGAGGTCTTCCAGTATCTGAAGGGGGCTACAAGAAAGCCAAGGAGGGACTTTTTACAAGGGTTTGTAGCGATAGGACGAGGGGTGATGGGTTGAAACTAGAGAAGGGCAGATATAGATTAGACATTAGGAGGAAGTTCTTCACTATGCGGGTGGTGGGACACTGGAACAGATTGTCCAGAGAGGTGGTGGAGGCCCCATCCCTGGAGATGTTCAAGGCCAGGCTTGATGGGGCTTTGAGCAACCTAGGTAGAGACATCCCTGCTAACTGCAGGGGGGTTGGACTAGATGACTTTGGAAGGTCCCTTCCAACCCAAACCATTCTATGATTCTACAACATCTTAAGAAAAGCCACATGCTAAGACTTGAATGAAGCCATGAGCTGAGCCTCCAGATTTCCCTACTCAAGCACCTGAGGGATGGTGGAAACCCTCCTAGATGCTTGGCCAACACCAAGATCTAACCCAAAGGCTTGTATTGAGAACATGTGAGTAGTAACCAGACCCAAACACTCTTGGCTGACTTGTGGGGTCTAATACTGAAGTGGTAAGAGGCTGCTTCTCTTGGATGGTCACTATGTGATGATATGGAAGTTGTCTGGGGTTGTGTTGATGGCACACAACACAAAGTCAATGGAAACCACATGTCCTCAGCAGCAGATGAAGCCCAGGGGAAGATGCTTTCCAAAACTACCTGCAGAGCAAGGGAAAGTTCCTGGGTTTCAGTCAGAAGGTGGCACCTGAAGCTGCTATTTCTGGTGTGCCTACCTGGAATACACAAACCAGGCTGGACTGAACATGCTGACTTCCTAAAAGTTCATCAAAATCAATCGAGTGCAAAGTCTTCCTAGAAAAGAAAAAAGCAGCAGCATTGTCAGCATTTGCTAATTGAGTTTGATCAGCAAACTGATCTGCCTCCTACTCACACAATCCCAGCATGGTGGGGGTTGGAAGGGACCTCTGGAGATCATCTCATCCAACCCCCCTGCTCCAGCAGCTCACCCAGAGCAGGGGGCCCAGGGTTGTGTCTGGGTGGGTCTGGAATCTCTCCAGAGAAGGAGACTTGCTTGGCAACTGAAGCAGAAAAAGGAGGCTAAGGTGGGATTGCCCTCCCAATGGTAGCTTGATTTTAGCTCAAGCTGATCTTGAAGCTACATCCTCATTTATATGAGCACCAGGAGTAGGATTTAGCTCCTGCACTCGTGAATATCCAACTATCAACTTAGGTTTACATACAGTTGCTGAAAGACAGAGCAAGCAGATTAATATAATTCATCTACAACTCATTTTACATTTCACCCCATTAGGAGCACAAGCGAGAAGGTCTAAACTTAAAATAGCAGCTTAAAAAAACCCTCCTTAAATCCTTAAATCTCTACATTTTAGTTGGAATATAAACTACTCACCTTTCTGCCACTTCCAAAACTAACTCATTTTAAAAGAAAACTGCTCAAGGCTTAAAAATTCAAGTTTAGGGAGTGGTGAGTTTAATAAGTGAGTCCAAGACAGAGAGCAGATGGATACTGTTTATTGGTTCTTTCCATCACATCTGAGTTACGGGTGTAAAAGTCACACAAACTGCAGGTATAAACATGTAAAACAATACAAAAATAAATGGAAAGGTCATTTTATATTTACTGAGTCAAGTCGTGTAATAAATACGATAGGCAAAAAGCTTCAATCACACCATTCAGTTGAACTGAAGTTACAGTAGTGTTTGTAAATACACTTTTTTTTTTTTTTT
>VYZX01004984.1:0-19481 GCA_013401335.1 Brachypteracias leptosomus | reverse complement strand
ACCATTTGTGCTAATATTCTTCACTAGGTTAAATTTTAAGTCCTTTCACCAAAACCTTTTTTTCCTTTAAAAAAAAGAAAGGGGTGCAAGCAACACGACCCCCCCCCTCGACAACCATTTATTCCCTGCTTGGTGAATAAATGGTGTCATCTGCAAGGCACTACTATTTTTTTAAAGGATACCATCACAGTTTCACTATTTGGGTAGTTTTGTTTCTGTTTGAAAAAAGTCACAGTTGAAAACGAAGGNCCCCCCTGCTCCAGCAGCTCACCCAGAGCAGGGGGCCCAGGGTTGTGTCTGGGTGGGTCTGGAATCTCTCCAGAGAAGGAGACTTGCTTGGCAACTGAAGCAGAAAAAGGAGGCTAAGGTGGGATTGCCCTCCCAATGGTAGCTTGATTTTAGCTCAAGCTGATCTTGAAGCTACATCCTCATTTATATGAGCACCAGGAGTAGGATTTAGCTCCTGCACTCGTGAATATCCAACTATCAACTTAGGTTTACATACAGTTGCTGAAAGACAGAGCAAGCAGATTAATATAATTCATCTACAACTCATTTTACATTTCACCCCATTAGGAGCACAAGCGAGAAGGTCTAAACTTAAAATAGCAGCTTAAAAAAACCCTCCTTAAATCCTTAAATCTCTACATTTTAGTTGGAATATAAACTACTCACCTTTCTGCCACTTCCAAAACTAACTCATTTTAAAAGAAAACTGCTCAAGGCTTAAAAATTCAAGTTTAGGGAGTGGTGAGTTTAATAAGTGAGTCCAAGACAGAGAGCAGATGGATACTGTTTATTGGTTCTTTCCATCACATCTGAGTTACGGGTGTAAAAGTCACACAAACTGCAGGTATAAACATGTAAAACAATACAAAAATAAATGGAAAGGTCATTTTATATTTACTGAGTCAAGTCGTGTAATAAATACGATAGGCAAAAAGCTTCAATCACACCATTCAGTTGAACTGAAGTTACAGTAGTGTTTGTAAATACACTTTTTTTTTTTTTTTAACTTAATGTTGCAAATATTAAAGCATTGAGAACTAGTATAAAAGTGAATTTTGGCACGTGGTCAAGTGAGAAGTGTTACATTAGCATCTGACCGTTGTGTGGAAATGAAGCAGTTTCTCACTAGCTTTCTGAGGTACACTTTTTTTAAACAATCTAAAATTAGACCCAACGAGGAGGTTCTAACAACTCACAGTTTACAATTCACTATACTAGTCACAATTTTTCCCTTTTCAAGAATACCAAAGTATTCCCCAGCTTAAATCTGTGCAAATTCAGAACAGCTTCAATTAAAAAATAAGAAGAATAATAAAAAGCAAACTTATTAGGGAACTTTTACATGCAACTTCAATCCTCCCTGCAATCAGCTTTGTTAATAAGTGTAAGACAAGGACTAACACCAAATTGCACAGCTTAATATAAAATACTCCTCGACTGCAGCACGGTTCAAGTTGCAAAGGTTCCTCTCCTAAGTTAATCACATTTGATTTGTTTTTTTCCTCCCTATAACTTCAGTAACTTCTGATCACACTCATTCTCGGTGAGGAGAAAAAGAAAAGAGCAAACAAACCACCACCACAAGCTGCTAACATGGAGGTCAGCAAAGCGTGGAAACCCCTTGAGGACTCTTCAGCACTTCTTCACAAGCTCCAAAAATGCCTGGATGTGAAGTTACTGTCACCAATTTCCCCAAAATACAGTAAAAAGACAAAGGAACAGTGTAATGGCACTTTTTCAATCTCCAAACATTTGCGGTTTAGAAATGGTGCTTTTCTCTTTTTTTTTTTTTTTTTTAAATTTTATTTTTACAGTAGCTAAAAAACTGTTCAAAAACTAGATCCTCCCAAGTATCTCCAATCCTCAGCTCGACCTCAAAAGAGTGAGGAAAGCAGATTTCCCTCTGGATGGGGTTTGATACAGTATAAACATCTCTGACCAGAGTACAAAAGTTATGCTCTTCCCATAAGAAAAAAAAAAACAACCACCAAAGTGCTGCTGATTGTTGGAAGTGACTCCCAAACCATCAGCAACTGCTCTCCAACTCTCAGCAGCATCAGGCATTTACACATTTCAGTCCTCAAAGAGTTTTCTTTTAAACAGTTTAACCATTTGTGCTAATATTCTTCACTAGGTTAAATTTTAAGTCCTTTCACCAAAACCGTTTTTTCCTTTAAAAAAAAGAAAGGGGTGCAAGCAACACGACCCCCCCCCTCGACAACCATTTATTCCCTGCTTGGTGAATAAATGGTGTCATCTGCAAGGCACTACTATTTTTTTAAAGGATACCATCACAGTTTCACTATTTGGGTAGTTTTGTTTCTGTTTGAAAAAAGTCACAGTTGAAAACGAAGGAAGAAAAAAAACCAACCCAACAACAATTGAGGTAATCAATTGACTTCAATACCAAAATATATCAATTGAGAGAGTACCAGTATGGTGAAAGGTCTTTAAGATTACACAGCTATGACCATAGAGCATGCAGTAAAGGATGGAAGGATCCTAGGCTTTTGTTCTGAGCTCTCCTGCCTCCAATTGGAAGGAAAAACTCCATTTGTGCAGCACCATATGGGTTTTGAACACTGATTTCACTGAGCTCCTCACTTACCACTACCCCTCACCACGGCCCTGTTGCTATTTCTTTTCCAGGGCTGCACAAATTGGGAGTTCTCCAGAGTTGTGTGGAGCAAAACAAGCTACAGAATCTTCCTCTATCGCTCAATCAATTGCACTTAAACCTACTATGGGTTGAGACCTCGGCGGCGATGCCCCAACCTCTGGGATTCCTCCCCACATGACTTTACTCTACTCTAGAAATATGGCTTTGCAGATTAGATAACTGAAAAGGAGCACGCTGGGTTCAACACTAAGTTTATTGGCAAAGAACTAGGATTTGCCAAGAGTTTCCTAATGCCCCTTTTTATTGCAGTGGTAGGACCAGGAGTTTGTCGTCGAATGATCCTGGTGTGATAAAAGTTTCATGCAACCAAGTGTACTTAGTGTGTCAACACCTGCTAGCCCCCCCTAAAACCCACTGCTAGCTACATTTACTCTACCAGGCACTACAGGATATTAAGACTAAAGTATAGCCATGCATAGATAAACTCACGAGCCTTTATCATGATGCTCTAACACCTGTAACACGGGGCACCCCAGAAAGCCAAGACACACCAACTAACTGCTGGCTTTTACTGGACTTTTAACAGGATACAAGGAGTTTATAAAGTCTCGTGGTGTGCAAAAATGAAAAGAAAAAAAAAAATTCTTAAAAATTCAGATAGCTTTTTTAAACCTAAGTAGGAAAGCTAGAAACGAAACCTTATCAACATCTATATCCCGACCTGCAGCACCTGGAATTCCACCTCCACGGCAGAGGCACCAAGCCAGCTAGTAGCAAAGTGTGCTGAATTTCTACCTAAAAGGTGTTTCAGCTTTTTGAGAGGCTGATTGAAATTTCAGCCATTTCCTATTCCAAAGGTAAAAAATACATTTCTTAAAGTAAGGCGTCAAACCACATCCAGCCTTAGGTTTGAGGGCAGGAGGGAAATCTCATTTTCCTGCTCTGTGGAGATGTTTTAGGTATTTGAAGGGAATTCTTCACTCCATTTCTTACTGCATTACAGATCTCTGACCAAAGAGAAAAGCTGCAGTTGTATTAAAAGATGGAGCTGTCCCTAAGGCGAAGGAATATGAAAAGAAAAGGTCCCTCCTGGACTGTTTTTGACTAAATTCTGAACACGCAGCATGCACCAATAATCTGCTTATTCAAATAAGCTTCAATAATTACCTTTAAGTAGCTGCTAGGGTACCTGATAATCCTTCAGGCAGCGAGCTACAAAGTCTCACTTAAAATTGAACTAAATTAAGTTAAAGGACAAGTCGCCAGAATTCCTATTATGGCATCATTTAGTAACTCTAAAGGTTTTTATTGCAAGTATTTCAAACCTGGGCTATTGGTTGAGCAAAGTGTTCCAGTGTGCAAATTCTTCTGAAAGCTTCACAAACAAGTTCTTTCGTTTTTCAAGTATATTTTGTTTGATATTTTTTACCTTTGGAAAGAAGTTGTTTTCCTGAAAAGGAATTCTTTAGCTAAAGAATCTCCTCCTCCTCTTGCTTTGCTTAGTTTTCAGTACTGAAGTAAGAATCCTTCAGAGATAATCTTCTAAGCAAGAGCAAGTTGCAGATTACTGCTATTCGTGTCATGGGTTTTCCAGAACACCAGTAACACCACTGAGAAGAAAGCAAGAGAATCTCCACTTATCCCATTTCACCCTGAAATGAAGAAACATCTTTTCTCTAGAAAAGTCAAAATTTCAACTGCAGATTCAAACTGTGCAGAGGTTATCAGACATTCTGTCCCCTCAGAAAAATGCCACGTCCAAGTGTTCCCCCATTTCTTGCTTTGGGAACACCCTAACAGCTGTGGGATTAGGTATTCTGAAGAGGTTTTTTCACTGTTCCCCCATTTCTTGCTTTGGGAACACCCTAACAGCTGTGGGATTAGGTATTCTGAAGAGGTTTTTTCACTGTTCCCCCATTTCTTGCTTTGGGAACACCCTAACAGCTGTGGGATTAGGTATTCTGAAGAGGTTTTTTCACTGTTCCCCCATTTCTTGCTTTGGGAACACCCTAACAGCTGTGGGATTAGGTATTCTGAAGAGGTTTTTTCACTGTTCCCCCATTTCTTGCTTTGGGAACACCCTAACAGCTGTGGGATTAGGTATTCTGAAGAGGTTTTTTCACTGTTCCCCCATTTCTTGCTTTGGGAACACCCTAACAGCTGTGGGATTAGGTATTCTGAAGAGGTTTTTTCACTGTTCCCCCATTTCTTGCTTTGGGAACACCCTAACAGCTGTGGGATTAGGTATTCTGAAGAGGTTTTTTCACTGTTCCCCCATTTCTTGCTTTGGGAACACCCTAACAGCTGTGGGATTAGGTATTCTGAAGAGGTTTTTTCACTGTTCCCCCATTTCTTGCTTTGGGAACACCCTAACAGCTGTGGGATTAGGTATTCTGAAGAGGTTTTTTCACTGTTCCCCCATTTCTTGCTTTGGGAACACCCTAACAGCTGTGGAATTAGGTATTCTGAAGAGGTTTTTTCATTGTTCCCCCATTTCTTGCTTTGGGAACACCCTAACAGCTGTAGGATTAGGTACTCTGAAGAGTTTTTAGATGCTCCCCAACTTCTCGCTTTGGGAACACCCTAACAGCAGCAGAATTAGGTACTCTTGAGTTTCTGAGGTGTTCCCCCATTTGTTGCTTTGGGAACACCCTAAAAACTCTAGGATTAGGTACACTGGAGAGTTTTTGAAGTGTTCCCCCATTTCTCGCTTTGGGAACACCCTAACAGCTGTAGGATTAGACACTCTGAAGAGTTTTTAGTTGCTCCCCAATTTCTCGCTTTGGGAACATCCTAACAGCAGCAGAATTAGGTACTCTTGAGTGTCTGAGGTGTTCCCCCATTTGTCGCTTTGGGAACACCCTAAAAACTCTAGGATTAGGTACACTGGAGAGTTTTTGAAGTGTTCCCCCATTTCTTGCTGTGGGAGCACCCTAACAGCAGTAAGATTAAGTATTCTGAAGAGTTTTTGAAGCGTTCCCCCATTTCTCGCTTTGGGAACACCCTAACAGCTGTAGGATTAGACACTCTGAAGAGTTTTTAGTTGCTCCCCAACTTCTCGCTTTGGGAACATCCTAACAGCAGCAGAATTAGGTACTCTTGAGTGTCTGAGGTGTTCCCCCATTTGTCGCTTTGGGAACACCCTAAAAACTCTAGGATTAGGTACACTGGAGAGTTTTTGAAGTGTTCCCCCATTTCTTGCTGTGGGAGCACCCTAACAGCAGTAAGATTAAGTATTCTGAAGAGTTTTTGAAGCGTTCCCCCATTTCTCGCTTTGGGAACACCCTAACAGCTGTAGGATTAGACACTCTGAAGAGTTTTTAGTTGCTCCCCAATTTCTCACTTTGGGAACATCCTAACAGCAGCAGAATTAGGTACTCTTGAGTGTCTGAGGTGTTCCCCCATTTCTCGCTTTGGGAACACCCCAAGAGCTGTGGGATTGGGTACTCTGAAGAGTTTTTCAAATGTCCCCCCATTTCTCGCTTTGGGAACACCCCCCAACCCCACACTGTAGCAACCACTGCTCAGCAACTCCTGAGCTTCAAGGGACACCCAGAGATTCAAGTGGTTTGATCATCTGCACCATGAACCAATTCCAGGATTACATTCTGACCTTCTAGGAAATGGAGAATTTTGCTTCTTTTCTTCTTTTTCTTCTTCTTCTTCTTTTAGAATAAGTTTCCACTACTAGCCAGAGATTCCAGGTGATGCTTTTTACAGTCTGGAATTAAGGTGAAGTGGAAGCAAACCTGACAGAACAAACAGCTAAGCAGTTACCATATTAAAATGCCAACCTTACAGGAATGATCTCTTAAAAGGAGTGCTGAAAACTGAACATTTCACTGAATTTTCTAGTTAACCAGCAAGGACAACAGCATTTTTTGGTTACTGACAGAAGGTGGTTCAAGAAACGTGCACAAAGCACCAGCTTTTATGTCTTCTGCTCAAAGAGATCATGATACTCTTGCTCTTCTAGTTCTCTGTTGTACTTCTCAATCTCTCTGTTGGCTTCCTCCAGGTAATCGTTCATGAATTGGTCCATCACTGATTTTGAGAAGCTAAGGAAAAAATTGTGTGCAAACAGCATTCATTAGGAACAAACAGAGAGGTTTGGAGGATGTGCCAGTTTAGGGACACTTATTGAGAGCAGAAAGTCAATATATCACCTCCTGGGAGTCCCACAGTCACACCAAACCACAATTACTCTGTATTACTGGGCAACAAAGGAAGGGGACAACAAACATTTCCCAATCAAGAGGAAATATATAAGGACAGCAAAACTCCAGCTATTCTGGTTAAGTGGACATCTAAAAAAACCTCTGCTCAATATTCTAATCATCTAGAAGAAGTTAACCTGGATCTTTTATTACCAAACATCAAGATGGTCCAGTAAAAATCAATGTCCAAGTTGGCTGTTTGGCTATTTTCTGTAAGTAGGAGTTTCTCCTGCTGGTTTAATATGTTACAATTAGTCCCATAAGACATAGAAAATAATTGTTCTTATTCTGGAACAGAATGACAGAACCCACTTGGATTTCTGTAAATTTGTTGAAGTGAAAAGTTAACTGAGAATATAAAACCAAATTTGAAATTTCAGTAATAAAACTAAGAGAAAAACAATAGACAGTTATAAACACAGGAGAGAACCAGAGAAATTTTGGTTGGAAGAGACCTTCAAGGTCATTGAGTTCAACCATTAATCCAGCACTGCCAGGGCACCATTAACCCATGTCCCTCAGCACCACGTCTACATGGCTTGGAAACCCCTCCAGGGATGGGGGCTCCACCACTGCCCTGCCCAGCCTGACACAGCCCTTCACAGCCCTGTCCAGCAAGAAATTGCTCCTCAGCTCCAACCTCAACCTCCCCTGGGGCAACTTGAGATTGTTTCCTCTTGTCTTATCACTTTTTTCTTGGGAGACCAACCCCATCTGGCTCCAACCTCCTTTCAGGGAGTTGCAGAGAGTGAGAAGGTCTCAGGAGAACACAAATACACTGGAACTTTAGTGTTACACTGGCAAAAGACAAAAATATGACCAGGTTTAAATTAAAAAATAAAAATAAGTTCTGGAAAGAAACCCAGAGCGCCCAACTTCAGCTGTAGCTCATGTTCTGCAAGCTAACACCCAACAAGACCAGCAAGGACAGTGCATTTATGAACATACAAATGCCACAATTTAATAAGTACATTGTATTGCTTGCTGAGCTGAAGTAGTTTTAAAATAAGGTTTAGAGAATTTGCACCTCCACACTAATTCTGTTCATCTTACAGCCATTAAGGTTTTTCTCTTATTGAGTTACAACGTGAGATCAACCATTTAACATCAGCTCCACAGCAAAATACATGATTAAAACCAAGAAATACTGTAGTAAAACCTAACACAACCTTTATTGTTTTCATTTGAGTGCCTGCATGCACACGCATGCACTTCAGATTAAATTTGTTTGGAAGTTTTATCAGTCCTGACCAGGCATTAAGCAATAGTACAGAACTATTTGGTTTGACAAAATATTTCTTTGACAAGCTGAGGTCCATAAATTATTCTCTGCATGAGCTCATGTAGAGATTTGGGACTGTTTTGTTGGGTCTATTCTGCTTCTTAGATGGTATCTCTGAAAAAAGTGCTTTAACAGTAAGCTTTAAATGGCAAGTAGCCATGCACAGAGTGAAGGAACAAAACTTTTCCCTTCATATAACCACCTACAAACCAAACTGGGTCTTCATCATGTCATCTGCTTTGCCAGTCTACATTTCAGGCTGGCACAGACTGATGCCTACCTGAGACCTCCACCAAACCCCTCCAGGTTTTAAAGGATACATGGGTGGTAATCCATTTTGTCACCAAAAAAATTCACAAATTGGGTCCCGTTGTAAAAATAACCAGCTGGAAGAGGATCCAGGTGGCGCTTCACCTACGTTGAGAAAGAAAATATGGTACCTTAAACATTTAGAGCTCAAAACTGCACAGAGACAGTCCTGGCAAACTCAAATAGAATCACTGAATGGTTTGGGTGGGAAGGGATCTTTAAAGGTCATCTAGTCCAACCCCCCTGCCCTGAGCAGGGACATCTGCACCTAGAGCAGGTTGCTCAGAGCCCCAAACAACCTCCCCTGGAAGGTCTCCAGGGATGGGGCATCAACCATCCCTCTGGGCAACCTGGGCCAGGCTCTCACCACCCTCAGTATCAAAAACTTTTAATAAAATTTGTAAAAAACAGGTTACAGAAAATCCTTTGCTGAACTTAACAGCCAGGGAGGAAGGTGTGGACTTTGAAAAGCCAGTGTGACAAATGACAACCAGGCACAGTGACACTGATCATCACCATGCCAAACTCTCAGGAACCCAACTCCAGAGACAGTGCTGACAACCCAAAGGTGGTTGATGAGGGCAGGATGAGGCATTTGGGATCCTAGTGTGCAAGTGACAACCTGCACAGCACAGAACAGGGAGAAAAGATGGGGAAAGACCATGTCAGTAGCCAAGAGTCCAATACCTTACACCTCCCCTGCTTTCCAGGTGAGGTAACACCAAGATTTATATCTCAAAGCCCTCCTGGACAGCCTCAGTTGTAAGTGCTGGCATAATTTAGTGCTCAGGACACTTGTTATGGCAGGTATGGGAGGTTCTTTGTCTTATAAATGGATATTTAAGAAAATCAGCCAGAAGAGCTTGCTATTAATTGCTTCTACTTACATGAATGTTCTTTATTTCCTGAAGGGTCAGCATTCCTCTGGTTTTCAGGGCCTTCCTCTGAGGTTTCTGTAGGAAGAATCAGACCCCAGTTAGAGATCTACTGAGTGACAACGTGATACTAAAGTTTAGCTACATTTAAAACCAAACCAAAACAGAACAACAACAAATTCTAGAAGTATTTTAAACCATTTAAATAGAGCTTTACTGCAAAAAACAACTGAAGAAAACTGGCACAAGAACAGAAAAACAATCTAGCTTTTAGGCTGACAAGCTTTAGAATTTCTTTTTCATGCAGCTTTCTCTGAAATTCTAAATTAACCATGACTAGTGAGACCAGACAAAGACTATTTGTAGTCCTGAGCTGCTCAAAGAGGAAGAGCTTCACACTTGAGAGAGCATTTAATTTCCAAGTCTTCCTAAAATTAAAATAGTGTTCCACAGAGTGCTGTCATACATGTCAGAAGTGTTTGTCTCCATATATTACCCACATGATGTCTACAGAGCATGAGGCATCATCTCAGAAAATGTCTACTTCCCTGCAAGCTGCTAGAAGAGAGGTGAGAACCTAAAGATCCTTCAGAACAACTCCAACAATGGTCTGCAGGAAACTTTTTTCCTCTCCTACACACCTTTTTAGGGATATTATGCAAATCTGAAGCCATAAAGAAGTAACCATGAGTATTTTTAACTAACAAATGTTCCAGAACATGAGGTCTAGAGCACAAGTCTTGTGAGGAGCAGCTGAAGGACGTGGGGTTGTTGAGCCTGGAGAAAAGGAGGCTCAGGGGAGACCTTCTGGCTCTTGACAACTCCCTGACAGGAGGTTGGAGCGAGGTGGGGTCGGGCTCTTCTCCCAAGGAACAAGAGATAGGAGAAGAGGAAACAGCCTCAAGCTGCACCAGGGGATGTTTAGGCTGAACATGAGGAAATAATTTACACTGAAAGGGTTGTGAAGGGCAGTGGTGGAGTCCCCATCCCTGGAGGGGTTTCCAAGCCCTATAGATGTGGTGCTGAGGGCCAGGGGTTAGTGGTGCCCTGGCAGGGATGGGGGAACGATTGGACTCAATCTTGAAGGTCTCTTCCAACCCAAACAATCCTATGATTCCAAAATGGGCATCACCAAAGTGCACAGTTGGAACTCTAAGCTCAGGTTCCAACCAGAGCACTAAAATGTGCAATTTGTATGGCTGAACAATTTCTGTCCAAGCAGATTTCTGCATGAAGCCTCAAGACTCACTTCCTAAGACCTGGATGTGCAGCCTGGCAAAAGTAATACCTGCTGCTCTTAGTTATGGAGCAGGGAACCACCTTGTCCTGCACTCCTGGTCAGTGTGTGAAGTCAGCAAGACACTCCAACTGCAAAATGTGCCTTCAAGGCTTCCTAAAATGTGTGTATTCCCTGTTCCCTGCTCCAACTTGGAACATACAGGTACTTTAGTGATGCAGGAGTACATGAAGTCCTACATAGCTGCACACTTGACAAATTAAGCAAGACAAAATGGAAAAAAACCACCCTCTATATGCTCCATTTCAGTGGATTACTTCCAAGGAGGTTTAATTTAGTGAATCAAAACAAGTTCTCAGCGTTGCAGAGTTCAGGTACTTCAAGAAGATTTATTTCACCCTACACTTCAGCTTTTGGCAATCAGGCCCCAGCTAAATCATCTGCTGTTTATTCTGGACACACTCCATTTGCTCCAGAGCAGCTCATGAGTAAGCTGCAGCAGATATTCAAACAACACACAAATTACAATGAGCATTTGCAAACTCAAATACATTTACACCCTGGGATGCTAATGGTAGGAGAGAAAGGAGATCAAATAGTCAAATGTTTCATCCAGACACTTGGATTCTCCTTTGGTTGTTGAGAAATGCCAAAGGGATCAGGCTGAACAGAGGTAAAGGTGCCCACGAACCTGTTTTGCAGTTTCCCTGAGCCAGTCTTTTATCTCCTCTTCCTTCAGGGAGCAGCCAATGAACACAAGGAAACACTCCTGCTGGGTGCTGCAATCTCTGCTCTCACTCCGTGAGTCAGGAGGGGTTGGTCCCTCCTGAACAGGCAGGAGGCTGAGGGAGTTGGATGGTGTGTTGTGACAGACCTCGATCAGCTTCTCAGAATCTGACAAGGAGAAGACAGAAGAAAAATGTCCTGATAATTGCTCATTTAATTGTTAGAGAAGGGCAGGGAAGCTGGTGAGAGGTCTAGAGAATATATCATATGAGGAGCACCTGAGGGAACTGGGATTGTTTAGCTTGGAGAAGAGGAGGCTGAGAGGAGACCTCATTGCTCTCTACAGCTACCTAAAAGGAGGTTGTGGTGAGGCTGGGGTTGGGGTCTTCTCCCAAGGAACTAAGGACAGGATGAGAGGTGATGGCCTCAGGTTACACCAGAGGTTTAGATTGGACATTAGGAAGAAGTTCTTCACTGGAAGAGTGGTCAGGGACTGAACAGGCTGCCCAGGGAGGTGGTGGAGTCACCATCCCTGGAGGGGTTCAACAAACAAGTAGATGTGGTGCTTTGGGTCTAGGGGTCAGGGAGATGTTGGGATGAAGGTTGGACTTGATCCTGGAGGTATTTTCCAACCTCGATGATTCTATAACATCAACACAGTGGTGTAGACAGAACACAGTCCATAAAAAAAGTTTTCAAACACATACACACGCAGTGCAATCACAAGACAACTACTGAAAGGAGGTTGGAGCCAGGTGGGGTCGGGTTCTTCTCCCAAGGAACAAGCTCTGGGACAAGGGGAAACAGCCTCAAGTTGCACCAGGGGAGGTTTAGGTTGGACATGAAGAACAACTTCTTTCCCAAAAGGGTTGTGAAGGGCTGTCCCCAGCTGCCCAGGGCAGTGGTAGAGTCCCCATCCCTGGAGGGGTTTCAAAGCCATGTAGACATGGTGCTGTGGGACATGGTTTAGTGGTGCCCTGGGTTAATGGTTGGACCCAATCTTAAGGGTCTTTTCCAACCAAAACAACTTTTATGTTTCTCTAAGCAGTAATGTGCCCTTACCTGAGAACTTAACTTTGCCCATGATGTGATAAATATTCCCAGAAAAAGGACTTGGCTTGAGCAACGACTTAATGGCTGTTTGGAACAGAAAACAAACAGATTATCTCACTTATTTTCCTTCTCCTTGGTGGAGCTTCTGCTCAGACCTATGCTACAGGTCTCTAATCCACATCCTAGTGCTTCAGGGGAAGACACTGCTGAGTTCCCCAGAGCCCCACTACGTAACATTGCTCTATATTCTCATTTCTCTGCTATGGGGTAGGTGGGAAATAACATGTGTTTGGCATAAGGAAGGCTTACAGTGTGTGTGGAAAGTAAAATGCTGCTCCTTAACACTGTTTTGCTAAGGAAAGAAGGAGAGGCATGATTATATATCTACTCTAGCAGCCTAACACAGAGCTGAGCCTATTTACTACTAACTACAAAGAATTATTTGGCGTAAGAAGTAGAAGCTGATGGTCACTTACAAACTGTATTCCAACACTCCTAAATAAAATTAAAGCTAAAATAAAAAGCAAACATATGAAGACAAGTGTCTCGGGTCTCTAGAAACCAAAAATTAAATTAAGATTTTCATCTGCACAAAATTATAGGTCAATTTTCCAGAGCAGGCACTAAAGAAGATAATTTAATGTACTTTAAGGAAAAAAAAAAAGCTGAATTTTCAATTAAAAGTTTACTTCAGCAGTAATTAAATAACTGTGCTACGTCAGTGCCTGCCTTCCCCTCTACTCCTGAGTATTTCAAAGCTGGATTTCACTCAAGTCAGTCAAAGTTCACTTGTACCTTTACATTTGGTCACAAATCTTGTTTTTTCTAGAGGGCGACTGAACCACACACAGATCTGAACCATGGGAGGGAAGACAGGCCCAGCTCCATATTTGCCTTCATACCTTCAGACAAACACAAACACACACCTTCAATGTATAGAAAACATAAGTATTTGTGCTCTTCAGCTAACAAACTTCTTCAAAGAACATCTATTATGTCCCCACAGGTGAGCCTTGCTCAGAGGAAGAGGAGAAGAAAGCTTCATGTTTAAAGACATGGATGGAAATGTGGTATTAGCAGCAGTAGGTTGTTCAAAGTGCTCAGGACTCCTTTGGAGGAAGGCCATGAAGAGGATTTGAAGGATGGAACCTCTCTCCTATGAGGCCAGGCTGAAAGAGTTGGGGTTGTTCAGCCTGGAGAAGAGAAGGCTCCAGAGAGACCTTCCAGTATCTAAAAGAGGCCTACAAGAAAGCTGGGGAGGGCTTGTAGGGATTGGACAAGGGGTAATGGGTTCAAACTGGAAGAGGGGAGATTTAGATTAGAAATTAGGAGGAAATTCTTCACTCTGAGGGTGGTGAGACACAGGCACAGGTTGCCCAGGGGAGTTGTGGATGCTCCATCCCTTGATGTGTTCAAGGCCAGGTTGGATGGGGCTTGGAGCAACCTGCTCTAGTGGGAGGAGTCCCTGCCCATGGCAGGGGGTTGGGACTGGATGATCTTTAAGGTCCCTTCCAACTCCAACCATTCTATGATCCTATGATGCTCTTCCTGCTGCTAGATTTATTTTTCTTCCATACTATCTACACACTCTCATCAATAGATTAAGAGTTGTCCTAAAGTTTTAAATACCTTTTCTTCCTGCTTTCTCTCCCTCTCCCTTTGGCCCCAGGCAACCCCCAAGCAGCTCTGACACCCCAACCTTTGTGCCAGTTTCTTTTAGGAGCCTTATTTGGGTCCCATTTAGAGCAAGAATTACGAATAAAGTGATATATGCACATAGAGGACTGGCAAGGCAAGGTAAATAAATTGTGCTTCCAGCACTACAAACCTATGTATGAAACAGTTGGGCAGGAATTATGAGAGCTGACAGCTTTAGATTCTCTGCCAAAGAGGTGCAGCACAGATAACTGCAACAAGATGTGTAAAGAACCCTGAACCATGAAAAAAGAGCACTCAAGAGCTTGGTACCCACCTATTATTGTGCCCCTGCCAAGCCTGTCAATAAATTTGTGGGGTTTTATGAATAATAGTTGTGCTAATAGCAAGGCTGACAGAGCAAGTTCATTCCAGTAAGGCTGAAGAGCTGTCAGAATGAAATTACTCCAGTCATTATTGACCTCACCCAGCCCAGTCCTTCCCAGCTTATTCCCAGAGGCTTCTTTTCTATTCTTCTGAAAAGCACCAGGAATCCTGCCATTGATTTCAGTGGTGTCCAGAAAGGATCCTTCTCCCCATAAAAGGGCAGGGATCATGTATCTACTAAGAATACTCATCAGCTTGCTTTTAAAAATGATTTACAAAGCTATGGCCTGTTTCAAACGAGTAATCTTGGGGGAAAAAAAAAAAAAAGTATAAATTAAGTTAGTGAGAATTTTTAATCTTCAAGTTAATTAGAAAAATAGTTTTAATATTTTGGTACTTGCCAGCCAGGATACATTAAATATCGAGCTCTCATCATCTGAGGGTTTGAGAAACTGCTTTCTGAGAGAATTAATTCAATATCCTCATTCCTATAAAGAGATAAAGATGAAGATTTTTAATTTTATGAGGTCAATAAAATGACCACTATCTGTATGCTACTTACATAAACCAGAATGTATTAGTCACAGTAAAATTAAGAGTATTTTTCTTTTAGCAGGGCAGTAAGGGTAACATAAATCAGCTTCTGCAAACAAACCCACACATTTCTTAATCTCTATATTTATATGGCCATAAATGTAAGGGGAAGATGCTTTTTGTCATTAAGAAAACTCTGCACCTCCTTTGTGTAAGTTACCAGAGTAAACCAAGAGATTCCAAGGTTCAGTGCATGCATCCTATCAGCCAGAAGTGGCCAGCAGTGGAGAGTGGTTAATATTACCTGGTCACAACTCCATTTTCTGCCAGGATGAAGGAAACTGCAGGATTTGCTGCTCGAATGAGGCTCTGCAGCTGCATGAGGAGGGGATGTCTCTGCTCTGTGGCATGGCTTGTGAAAACCACATTACTCACCAGTCCTGTGAGGAAACCAGAGGAGAGGTTACAGGTCAGCAACAGTGACTAAGAAATTATTAAGTAATATATCAGCTGTTCTTCTCTTATTTTCCTTCCTATCACTACATTAACATTACTAAGGNTGTAGGGAGGTTGGACCAGATGAGCACTAGAGGTCCCTTCCAGCCTCAAACATTCTATGGTATCTCCCAACATCTCTTGCCTGCCCAGCAAAGAACTAGAAGCTCATCCAACTTCACCCATGAACACCATGGAATAACTAAGCACAGGATTATCATTAAATCTTTATTTTGCAACTTCATTGAGAGGGCAGCCAGCTCAGGAGCTCGTTCTGTCACAACCTGTAGATGTCCTGAAGGAGACAACTCTGCAGTCACTGGAGTGACTCGAGGGGAAAGAGGCAGGATGGTGTAATCTGGGGGTTCTGGTGATTCAGTGAAAATGATCTTGCCAATAAAAAAATTGAAAAAAAAATTGAAAAACATGAGCCTACCAGTACAGCACCAGTTACTGAAGATGACTTGACTACTGAGGAAGGTTAAATCAGCTATACCAGGGCAAGATGTTTGTCTTTCAATTAGGCCACATAACAGAAGTAATTTAGACTCAGTTAACCAAAAGAATCAATTAATTAGAAGAACAGATTCATATCAGAAACAACTTGAGAAGAACTAGTTTAATACTACTAAAGTTTGAAGCCTCTTGGCAGATTCAATGTGTGGAAAGAGGCTGAAGAGCTAACAATCAATATTTAGGACTATGATGGTTGCTACTTCCAAAAGCAAGAGAAAGGTTTGGTTTGGGTTTTTTTAAGAAAGATCCCAAAGTGGTGTTCAGAGAGCAAGTCTGAACTCAGGAGGAGTCAAAAAAGATAACAGAGAAAAACTGGACTACAAGGATGAGGAGGTAAAAAAAAGTTCTCTCTGATGAGAGCCCTGGGGCTGTTGAGCTGGAGAAGAGAAGCCTCAGAGGGGATCTGCTCAATGCTGCTCAAGAGCTAAAGGGTGGGGGCAAGAGGCTGGGGCCAGACTCTGGTCAGTGGTGCCCAGGGCCAGGCCAAGGGGCAGCGGGCACCAAGTGGAACCCAGGAGGTTCCATGTGAGCAGGAGGAGGTGGTTGTTTGTTGTGAGGGGGTTGGAGCCTGGCCCAGGCTGCCCAGAGAGGTTGTGGAGGCTCCTTGTCTGCAGAGATTCCAAACCCACCGGGAGGTGATGCTGGGCCCCCTGCTCTGGGGGAGCTGCTGGAGCAGGGGGTTGGAAGAGATGATCTCCAGAGTTCCTTCCAACCCCCACCATGCTGGGATAACTATTTGTCCTGAGCCCCCAACTCCCCAAAAGACTCAACAAAAACCCACTTCCTTTTTCAGACTCATCATCAACCCTTCACCTTGCACCTAGGGCCACCAATTTCCTTGAAGAAACTCCAGCAAAAACTTTCCCAGTTCTGAAGATGGCAACACAAGTCTTCATGTAATACCTGCTGCCTCACCAGGTATCAGACAAATTTCCCATTAAATGAGAACCAACTGCTGCTAGTGCAGATGCCTCTGAAGGCAAGGAGAAGTAGCACAGCAATGATCTCAGCTGTCAAGCTGTGGGCACTGGAAGGGATCTCATTAAGGGACAGATGTGAGATGACACATTGCACTTATCACACTAATTCTCAGTGTTAGAGAATCTCTCTTGTCCAATTCTAGCAAGGAGGTGTCACAAAAGAATGGATCTCAGCCCAGTTCCTCCAGGAGATTGCAGTGTCAACCCTTTGGGATTCCTCAGGAGGTCAGTATGGTCCAGACTGGGTAATTAATGCTGGTTCTTTGTTCAAGGTGTTCAACCCATCTCAGACACTTTCTTATAACTACAAGTAGAGTTTAAGAGTAATGTCTTAAATATCCACCAACAATTGCACCAGGATGTATTTCAGCTCATCACTATTATGCAGAACATGGAATGAAGCTCACACCATGACCTAGAGATACTCCTCATCTTGACAGAAGACACTGAAGTCCACTAATCCTTGCAGAGGCTTCTTTACCCAAACATTTCTATACCAAAATACTCCTGGGGCACTTCCATTATACCAGATGCTCCCCATCACTGTTAGTTGCAGCACTGACCCTTTCAAGCTAGAATTTTAACAACAGCCCAAGCAAATTTCCATCCAATATTTCCCTTTTTTTCTGTTAAATCCTCCACAGAAGTTTCCCCACCAATTTCAGAATCATCTAAGTTGCTCCAACACAGCTGCTCTCAAGAGAGATGAGGTGGGGAGGGGAGAACCCCCCTCTAATTTCAGAATCATCTAAGTTTCTCCAACACACAGTTGCTCTTGAGAGAGATGAGGAGGGAAGGGGAGAACCTCAAGCACACTCAGATATTTAACTCACATGCATGCCTGAAATTATTATGCAGATCATGCAATTAAGATGAAGCTAATCAACAACCAGCACATTGCGACTCTGCCGCGCACGGGGGATTTTTTCTCTTATTATCTGCAAGCTCAATATTAATTTAAAAGCCAAGTTTAATTAAAAACATAGTTAAGACTTTCTGTGAAACAATAAAAGGGCTGTAGAACATAAATGCTATGAAGCCTACGTTGGTTGGAAGCCTTGGAGAGAGCAGGTAATTGTCACAGACTAAGGTGGCAAAGATGGAAATCAAGAAGATTCAAGGAATAAAAATATCAGGCAAATGAGAAGCCTCATGCTCATCACCCATGCTCTGGTCTCCATCAATCTCTGCTTCTCTGAGGGGAACAGCTTTTGGGCACTAGCTGTCAGGGCTGCTTCTCAACTCCCACACAACCTTGGAAGTAGAAGTCTGTTCATAGCCTGGGGAACCTGCAAGCTTTGGCTCTGCCCACACCTACGTGTGCATCTTGTAGGTGCCAGCATCCCACCCAAACATGCCCTGGGGTAGCAGGGAAGAGTCCCTGGTACTGAACTGACTGGCAGGTGGTGTCAATCAGAAGAAAAATAGCTTTCTGAGAACAAGAAGATAGAATTATTATGGTTGGAAAGGACCTCTAGGATCATCAAGTCCAACCTTTGTCCAACATCTTCCTGACCATGTCTCAAAGGACCACATCTACTTGTTTGTTGAACCCCTCCAGGGATGGTGACTCCAGCACCTCCCTGGGCAGCCTGGGCCAGTCCCTGACCACTCTGCCAGTCAAGAACTTCTTCCTAATGTCCAATCTCAACCTCCCCTGGTGCAACTTGAGGCCATCCCCTCTTGTCCTTAGTTCCTTGGGAGAAGAGCCAACACCAGCCTCACCACAACCTCCTTTTAGGTGGTTGTAGAGAGGATGCCTAAGAGAGCTTTAGTAACAAAGAATTCTGCCATTTCTATTTAAATTCTCATTGTCATCTCTGCTTCTACATATTTTGAAGACCACCCAGTTTTAATTCCTTATTTAAATATTCCTCTAAAGGAAAAAAAAAACCAAAAAAGCCTTTGCAGCCTGGGGAATAGCATGTTCAATAGAGGCAGTAAAGAAACAGGAGGGATAGATTAAAAATATGTATTCTTTATGAAAATAATGGATCCTCTTTGCTCCCAAACATACAATGGGCATATTTAACAATGGTCTTAATCTGTAAAACAGCTTCATACACAACACAAGAGATGCCAATGTGCTCTTAGACTTGAAAGGTGACATCTTACAGCTTCTGTGCAGGGAAAAAATTTGAAAAAGGCACATTTGGGAGGAGGAGGCAAAAGGAAATTACAGCACACAGATGGTGGCAAGATTCTTTTGAAAAGTTTAAACAAATATGCAAGGGAGAGACAAAGGAAAACTGCTCATGCTTGTGACTTTGCTCAAGGCTTTATCAGATCATAGAATCATAGAGTGTCAGGTTGGAAGGGACCTCAAGGATCATCTAATCCAACCTTTCAAGATAGAAAAATACAGTTTAAATGAGGGCTCAGCACTCACCAGCCTTAGGGCTTTCCAAAAAGACCCAAAACTCTAATTAATTCCTACTTGCCTACATCCTACTTATCTTTTCTTATACCCATTTGTATTTTCAGATTTATCCAAGGCCCAGTATGAGCCTGTCTTGGCTCACTGGTGCTACACAAACAGAAATACTGGGGTGCAGGACACAAAAAAGGTAGGACAAGTATTGCACAAAGTGAATGTTTCACAGGGT
>VYZX01004983.1:0-15124 GCA_013401335.1 Brachypteracias leptosomus | reverse complement strand
ATGTAAGGCTAATAGGTCTATAGTTACCTAGGTCCTCCTTGGGACCCTTCTTGTGGATAGGGGTGACATTAGCCCTCTTCCAATCTTCAGGCACATCTCCTAATCTCTATGACTTCTCAAAGATTATGTAAAACAGCCTTGCAATGACTTCAGCCAGCAATTTTAGCACCCTTGGGCAGAGGGCATCCGGACCCATCGATTTGTACAGGTCAAGCTCTTGAAGCAACTCTTCCTTCACTGATGGTGGGTCTGTGTCTCCATCAATCTGGATGTTTGTTCCCGTGGCCTGGGACCTGACAGCACTGGTAAAGACAGAGGTGAAGAAGGTATTGAGGACTTCTGCCTTTTCAGAGCTATTGCTGACTAGTTCACCTCTCCTGTTTAATAGTGGGACAATACTGTCTGTCATTCAACATTAAAATAGTTGCAGGATCTGAAAGTATTTTTTCGGAAAAGGAATAGATACATTTTTTTTAAAATTACCAAAATTGTAAACTAGATTATTATTCTCCTTCTCTGGGTCTGCCTTAGAGTTAGTACTGTGAAACCTCATTGGACTGTACAGTAGATACTGATTTTGCATCTTTAAAGTCTTCTTTAATTCTTTTAATTATATCAAAGGCATTAACTAGATTTAAATCTTTCTCTCTTAACATGTTTCCTCTTTCTCTCTCTAGGCTTGAAGTTATTTGTCTTTTCAGATATTTAGACATGAATCATTCAATGAGCCAGTGCATTAAATGTCCATGTAAAGATAAATTCCTGCAAAGCAGTTTCTTCCTTATCATTTGGTTCTCAGGGGTTTTGCTTTTCAAAGGCAATAAGAGTTTCTGCCAAAACATTTGTCCCCAGTCCAAGTTATTTATCAAGTGCAGCAAATGCTTTATCCAAAGCTGTAAAATTAAGAAGAGCATTTGATATGACAGGTAAATGTCCTTCCTTAATCCAGCCTCCTAAAAGCGCAGCAGAACTAAAAGTAACAAGGATCCCACAGAAAAGATCTTGATCAAGTGAAAAAATCAGTTAAGACAATTCCAAGACTAGTATCACTCATTCATCTGTTGAATGAGGAAGTTCATAACCATTTAGTAGAACTTTATTTGTATCTTTCTGTGATGTTACTACTGCTGCATATGATCAGGCCAAAAAGACCTAAAAGGAGCAAGATTAACAAATACTGTCTGTACTAAGGAATTGTCTATAAATATACATCAAATTTCCTATATTCCTACATAATGAAATCAAGATGAAAGAATGATAGCAGCTTTTATTAGTATATGTATTTGCAGTGTGAGTAGGCTAGACTGGATAAGTGACAAAGCATGACATATTAGCAACCCAAACATCTCAAAAAATATGATTCTGATTTTTATCTCCCAGAGATTTCACAGAGCTCACAGTGTTATTTTGTTTAGATGGATGGAAGTTACAAGAAAAGGTTTTCTTGAATTGTTGGAAGTGTGATTTTGAGTAAGAGAGAGAAAAAAAAGTGCTTTTCATAAAGGTTGCACAGGATCCCTGAGGGAGCCCATAGCACAGTGAAAGTAAGTTTGATATACCACTAATAGGTAAGTACAACAGTTTCATTATTCATGTCACATGACTATAATATCTCTCTAGTTTATGTTTAAAAATTAATTTTATCTTGTTTGAAAATTTCAGAATCAGCAAAATGTTTTATCCTCAGGCACAAACAATGTTTAACTCAAATGGCAGAGAAAAATGAGTGGGAATGTTAATAGGATGGCAAACAATATTGTTGTAGACATATTAAATATATTTCAATATAATGCTTAATTTCTTAACAAGACTTATTTAAGATAGTCTGAATCTTTACCTTACCTGTAAAATCTGGAGAAGTTGCATTATTATGGACCAAAATGTGGACTATTAGTCTCATCATAAAATGGTGGAGTACTAAACACTGCACAACACAGGTTGAGCTTGACATATGAAATGTAGGCTTCTTTTGTAGCTTGATGATTGTTTCTATTTTTAGTAAATAGGATTTAAGCACCTACTTTGCTCCCTCATAATTTCAACATCTGTGGAAGGTTTCTTGTGCTTTGTCATTCAGCAAAAGGCACTAGCAGCAATCTCTGACTCCTTCATTTATCACTGTAACACTTGGTACAGCATTTTGAATTGATTGTTGTAAAGATGCAGCATACTTTGAGTTCAGTAGGTAACTTTATGCATTGTCTGAAATGTCTTGCTTCATGATAATAATGAAATATTTTTCTAATATATTTATCAAGGTCTAAGCAATAAAACAGTTTGGAGTAGGCTTCAGCCTCTAAATTAAGATACATTCCTTTTTTTAACAGAGACTGAAAATCCTGTATAGCGTTCCTCTAAGGAACATCTCAGTTGTTTGAACTGTAATGGTTAATTTGCAACAGAAGTCAGGATTTCTAAATTGCAAAGGAGAAATGTGCACTACAGCACTGACAGATAATAAAATTCCTAATATGTTCCCTCTTCATAAAAATAAAGGATTTCTTATTACTTAATTGACTTTGTTGTCTTTTTAAGCTTCTCTAGAGGCTGCTTTTTAAACCTTGAAAGTTTGCCTGCAGGCTGCTACAGAGGAGACTGTTTTTGTATATTACATACCACAGAAAAATATGTATTTTTTTGATATGTATAATGCAGCATTTTGTGCTGAGGTGAATGTTTAGAAATATCGTATCAATAATGTTCCAAAATAGGAGTATTATACTGCCAGGAAGGTTTTGGATATGGGAATTTAAATTCATTAACCTTGAAGAAATCTATTTCAAAGTCTGTCATTAGTTTAACATGCCAGTCATTATAATTTTCAGTGCTATGAAGAGTCTTTTCAGCTGGGAATTAGAAGGGCTTTGTGTGCTGAGAGAAAGATGTATCCTTCTCACCCACTGCCTTTCCCTGAGCCTTGATTTTATAAAAACTTATGTGTTTGGTCTGAAAATTTGCCAGTTTGAACAGCAAATACTTATTGACAGGGGATTTTGTAGGACAAAATTGACTCTATAATGTTAAACTTTTCTGTCCCATTTTGAATGATAATTTTAATTTCTTAGGCTTTATGTTAGAACTAGTAATATTTACTATAGAAGTCTCAAAGTTGTTTTGATTTTTTTTCTTGAATAAACTTTCTTTCATTAGTAGCTAATTATCAAGCTATCATAAAGACAGTCTTTCTGTATGGCTTATGATTCCTAAGAAATTAAAGATATGATAAAATTTGTAGTAGCAAAGAACACTAAATTTGTTTAAGTCGAGAATAGGAAGAATAACAGGTTTGAATATATCTTTCCACATACTATCTTTTTCCTGATGTTTTTTTCAGGTTGGTTAGAACTTGGATAAAGAATTGGGTAGAATTAATTCAGTGATTCACCAATACACAAACTTCAGAACCAGCCATAAGTATCAATAGATAACAATGAATTCAAATGAAAATGGAATTGCTTAGTTTAACACTCAAGAAAACATTTTCTTCACAATAAAGGTCAAATTGTAGAAGAAATGTAGTTTTATTTTATTAATCTTTAAGGAAAAGTACCAGACTTTGTGTTCTCGAAGTAAAAAGAAATATTAAATTAGGTTTTTATTGAGTGAATTATGGGTTAAAGATGGTATACTTAAGTACTTTTTGAGAAGTCTGTAGTGTCCTACTGACATTGCAAAATGCCAAATAAAAGTTAAATTACCAAATTACTTTTAAAAAATGTTTTTGTTCAGAACCTCAGTATGGCTCTCTGTGTTGGAGATGATAAGATTAGGATCAGCGCTTTTTTTTTTTTCTGAGAATCTGCATACCTGCTCTTAATATGTACCCCCAACAGCTTTTTTCTCTCGAGAAAAGTACATTTTCCCTGCCAGTAGGGACACAAAAATTCTCAAGTATAAACTCTGAAGTAACATTGAAAAAAACACCTAAACCTCTGTCCTTACTAAATACTTAATATTCAAAAACAAAACTGAAAAAGCAAAACTTGGAAAATACAGTAGTGAAACAAAAGTCTCAGTAATTTTGAAATGGGGATGCTTGAATCATATTGTACTATTAGTAGAAAACCTCTGAATCTTCTGAATTCTTGCTGTACAAAACACATTGATCTTTGTCTTATTTTACCTCTAGATTTATATTGCAGTCACTCCCATACCTTCTATTTCAGAATTACATTTGAAAGGATACATTCCTTTTTTTTCTGGTCAGTTGCTTCTTTAATTCTTTTTGTGTTCACAGTTTAATTTAGATACATTCATTATCTTTCTTCTTCTTGTTCTTTCTTTTCTTGTATCTTGGTAGTGTATCTGAAATCTCTATTGTATACAAATTGTTGTAAGAGTGTACCATCTGATTAGTTTTATTACAGCACAAACTTCCTAGAGCTTTGACTCTATTGAGGTACAACACATATAGTTCTTAGAGATTTTTTGTTGTTTCTTGTCTGGAAGCTATGACTAAACAATTCTTCAATGTTAGACTTATTTATTCTAGTAGTTTCCTTTGCATTTAATATGTATTTAACAAAGAGGTAGAGGAAAAGTATGGTAGAAAGCTTAGATGTAAACCACCTTTGAAATTCCTTGATCCTTCTCGTATACAAATGCATTCATATTCATGAAGGAAAACTTAAGAATCTGCTGGCTCTCTATGGAATCCAAGCAGTAAATGTGACATCTGTAAACATGCGGAAACCAAAACTGTGTCCTCTCATCTGGGTATATGGTCAACAACCTTGTTTTACCCTATCCTAAATTTCTTAAAAGAGAGAAAATGGTGGACATCTTATTGATGTTTATTTTATATTTAATAAATAGATGTAGTCTTCATATATATATTTATCCTAAGTTTCTTTGTATTTTTTCTGTTTTCTAACACAATGCCATTTCCATTCACGAAAATTTCAGGTGGAAAGCTTCAGCCTTTTTCTTCTTTTCAGCTGAACTTTGGGTGCTCACTTATTTTGTATTATTGGTTTCTTTCATTCCAAGGAGGAAAAACCTAGTCACTTGCTAAGTCTGTAAACTTACCAGTCCTTAAGAATGATTTCATATTTTAGCTTGTTCCCACAGCTTCTCTAGAGATCAGATCTGAGGCATTTTATAGAATCTTTTTCCTCTTTTTTAGGGGTTTGTGTGATTTGGTTTTGTTGGTCATGTTTGTCTTTCTTTGATTGTTTTTTTCTGTGAGCAAAACAAGTAGAAAGGGATAAGGAGGGGATGGATGACACTTCTGTCCTTGAGAAAGAGGAGGAGGAGGAAGGGACAAATCTGCAGCTTCAGAACAGCTCCATTGCCCCAGTAGAAGGTGAGGGAAAGACTCTATCTAGTGCGGTGTCAGAGACAGCCAAGCCTGAAATACAAGTCAACATCAAGAGAAAGCAGCATGTAGCAGTACTTGGAGACTCCTTCCTGTGGGGAATAGAGGCCTCCATCTGACAGTCCCACTTGCGGTCTAAGATTTGTTGCTTGCCAGAGGCTCAAATACCAGACGATGTGGAAAGACTGCTGAGGCATGTCCAGCCCTTGGACTATTATCTGCTGCTGGCCATCCATGTAGGCACCACGTGAGGTGAGATATCACCCATATCACTAGTGGCTTCACAGCTCTGAGTGTGAGGGTGAAGGCCATGGAAGCCCTGTGCTGCTAGCTCTCTTCTTCCTCAGGCCAACACCAATCTCAGCAACATCTCCTCAGCATACCTTTATCTTTTATTCTTCTCTGTCTCAAATCAGCCAAGGGGAAACATATCACTGAGAGAGAGCTCAGCAAGCTGCCCTCAACAGGAACTCTCTTCAAACTGATCAGCTCCTTGTTGCTTCTTACAAACTGGTTGGTTCCTGGTTGATATGGCTCTGGCCTCACCCACCACCCCAACCACAACCACCTGGGGGAAGGCAGGGCCTTACACAGCTGGGCCAGGTTCTGTCTCTGGGGCCTGAAACCACTTGGGGAACAAAACATGTTGGTGGGTTGTCATTCATCCATAGGTCAACCCCAATTCTGGGCCCACAGCCCAGGCCCCAGCACTTCAAACCCACATAGTTTCTTCTGAATCCAGACTTGTTCAGGAGCAGACGGATACTACAGGTCAATAACTGGTTGCACAGCTGGTGTCTGACAGAGATGTGGCTTTTATATCACATGACCCTTTTTGAGGATTGAGGACTGCTGGACAGGCCTAGTTTTTAGCGTCCAAAAGTGGAAGGAAGTAATGATGGAGGAAAAAGTATTGAGTGCCTCCATTCTTATACTCTGCCATTTTAAAATGAAAATTTATTGATAATTTTCAATGTAAATTTTCAAGTAAATGCTTTCCTGTTTCATCAAAAAATGCATTTCCCACAATAGTTATACCTTTCGTATGCCCTTGAGTTTATAACTTTTCCCTTTTTCTCTGTCCCTTTTCTCACATATCTAATCTTACAATAAATACCTCAACATAAAGTGCATATTGTGTGTCTTATAAAGATTCAAGGCTAGTATCACAATTTACCCTTGCCGAACAGTGAGAAAGTCATATGTATCGGTAATTAGCGCAAATTCTTCTTGGGCATATGGTAATCATAACTGCCTAAGGCTGAATGGTGTGTTGATAATGAGAGGAATGTGCTTTACACAAACAGAGAAGAAATGCAGTACAGAGGTAAGACAGAATGCAGATTTAGAGAACCTAAACGACGTGAAGGAAGGTGCATATTTTGATCATTTGACAAGAGGACATATTCTTTTTAACCTCATTAACTCACTTTATCTGTTAATTTCTTAGGGGAGGGTGCTTGGGAGGAAGCAAAAGCTGTATGGTTCAATGTGTAAGTTTTACTCAGGATATCATGATGTTGTCTGTCTCATACATATTTAACATGGACAGTGCACAAACCATTTAAATAACATTATGTGTCTTCTCCTATTTGTACATATGTTACCCCCCAACGAAAAATCTCTCCACCAAGTCTCTCAACAATGAAACCCTTTGTGGGCTTTCAATTGCAGAAGCACTGGCAGTGGTGCTTCAAAAGAATATTGATATTTAGAAGAGACTGAGGACAAGAAAGCGGTGAGTTTAAGGAGTTACAACAGAATCGATCAGCTGTAACCCTAGGATCTACATAAACTACAAAACATATTCATAAAATGAGACAAATTCATTTAACAAGTAAAGATAAGTATCATCTATGAATTGACTGTACCACCAGAATCAAAGGGTAGTGATCAATGACTTCACATCATCAGTGACCTGTAACAAATGGAATACCTCAAGGGTCAATGTTGGGACTAATAGTGTTCGATATCTTCATCAATGACATGGATGATAATATAGAATTCACCCTCAGTATATGTATCAATATTATTGTATAAGGGTAGTGACTGATATACCAAATGTCACAGCCACAGTTCAGAGGGACCTGAGGAAAGCTGACAACTGAGCCAACAGAAATCTATTGAATTTCAGCAAGTAAAATGTCAAACTTCTACACTTTGGACAAAATGAATACTATATACTGGTACAAGTTAGAATACCAATTGGCTAAATAACCATGTACCATCTAGGTATGATTTCCTGTTATCATCTCCTTGTCTCCAGTTCCTTGAAGTTTAGAGATTATGTCAACCAATGGTGTGATCTTTGTGTAATCTTCCCGGAAAAAGTTGTAGGGAACTTCTAGAAGTAGAGTAGAACTAGCCTTGGACAAAATAAGTAAAAAATATCCTGAAGCTTTTGTTCCTTTTTTGATTCTACAGAATTGCAAAGGTGTATGACATCACAACTGATGGCTCATATTCATTGCAACAACTTGTTAGAAGAGATACTGACCTAAACTGGGCTTGAGGGAATTTAACAAAACTCTTATTAAAATACAAATTCCTGCAGTAAATCTCTAACACTAGCAGCCTGATTCAAAGACCACCGAAAACAGTGTACAAGGAACTGGAGTAAATTATATTCCATCTCAATGTCAGTTCATTATTTATATACCTAGAATGGTCAGTAAATCTGTGGCAGTAGCAAGAAGGTGTATATTTATACATTCATATGCATAAAGAGGAACATGCTTAGAAAATTACTGAGCAACCATGATAGGAAATCAAAATGATCAAATTACATCAATATGGCTTCTTAAAATTAGAATAGTAAACACGAGACCTCTAGTAGAAATATTTCTTGTGAGTTCTTGATTTGAACAAGTCTTGGCCTTTTAGTTGAGTGATAGATTATATTCTTCTAAAGAGATGAAGAGGGCTGGTGACTGATGTATGTTGATCTGTATCAATGGATTGGATGAAGAAAGCAAGCAAATTGTTTTCTAGTATAACTAAACCTCAGTCATACATCTAATAATGTGTAAACTGTAATTCATGATGGGAAACTCCATATACTGCTTATCAAAAGAACTTGGAAGCCACAAGTTGGGGAAAAAGTTAACTGAACAGAAAGTTCCTAGCATGACACTGACTAAAAGGACTGATATATTGTATAAACAGGGCAATACTGGGTGTCAGAACAGTGAATCTGTATATTTGATAACATTAAATATGATGCATTATCTGCAGCTAACATGCAGGAATGATGTGAGAAACTAAGAGTGGGTTGTAGAAGGAAGCACATAACTGAAGACTGATTTTCGAAGTGCTAACAAAATTATTGTAATCTCGATGCAAAATGAAATGGGGGAAGAAAACCATGACTGACATAGTCTGTATTTATTTTAACAAATACTTTCACACAAAAGGAGTCTATTGGTAGATCAAACTTGATGCTGGGGCTCATTTTATTTCCATCATATGCTGTTTGGAAGATTTCCTTCAGATTAATCTTAATTTGGTCTCCTGGATGTAAAGTCCCCACTATACATGTAGTTCAAAGCTTTCTGAAGAACTGTCTTCTCACAAACCTTTGCTTCCTCAAGTAAGGGCTCTTTGGGGAACACTTCTGGATGTATCACATTATTTTTTCTCCTGTCTCATGAAGATAATGATAGCTGATAAGTAGACATGTCAGGTGCCTCCACCACCATTGCCTATATAAAGATTAATGCATATAAACTTTAATTGTGGCCTTGTGTAATTTTCAAATGGTGTTATGTGCCTGCTGCCTCCTCCAGCATCCCACTGAGTTCAGCATAAAGGACTCTAGACAGGTTATGTGCCCTGATTTGAGTTAGAATAGAACCAATTCTGTTCAGTGATTTTACTTTCCAGCTAAATCTCTTCTAACTGCACTTTCTGAAGTTAATGACATATTGTGGCAGTCTCTGCTTCTAGCAGTGATAACACTTGATGTTTAGAGTTACTATGAAGGATTGGTGTGCAGACTAGGGTCACTGCTAAATTTTGTGTACCACATTGGGGGTGCAGAAAGTAAAAGGTAACACCTGTGGGAAGGAGCAGATAGGACACTTGATCTGAAACTGACCAGTGAGGCATTCCGTCCCATATATGTAACATTCAGTCTAGATCTGGGGGATCACAAGGGTCCAGCTCTCTCCTTCAATGGCTGGCATCTGAGAAGAACTCCATCCTTTCTGCCTTTGATCCTGATTCATGTGTTCCTGATTCCAGTTCCAGAATCAAGCTCCTGAATCCAGTTTCCATCTGCCACCGAGTCCAGTCTGGGACTTGCCTGCTCCACAGCATCAGTGGTGACAGTGGCATAATTGCCATGAGAGGGATTGGGTTCAATATTGGGTTTGTATATATTTGTATATATTCCATATTATTATTATTATTATTAATAATAATTCATTAAAGCTGTTTTAGTTTTCTTCTAATCCGTAAGTCTCTCTCCCTTATTCCCTTTCTTTTGCAAAGGGAGAGGGGTTAACAGAGAGTGTCTGTTATCTGTCTAGTGGCTGGCCCAGCCTCTAAACCTTGATAGTATTGAAGATTTAATCCTGAACCCTCTGTCAATATATTTACCTGGAAAGTAAAAGGCAAAGTGCTAACTCCGAGGCCTCAGGACACACCCTTTCCTGGAACAGAGCAGATGGGTGATATAAGTAAGGTCATTCAGAATTTGGCTTTCTATGGGTTTCTCTGTTGTGGGGATAGAAGGATAGAGAAATTTGAGGGAATGTATCCACCTATAAGGTTTTGAAGCTAAGGCATATATGGATGCATAAATTGCAAGGGCTATCACTAAACTGTTTTGCAAACCCTTGTGTATGACTGCAGGATATCTAGGAAAATATGACAGATTTCAAAGGAAGGGCTAATACCTTCTTGAACTAGGACTCAGAGGAGAAACTGGTGCTTTATTCCTCAGCAAGAACAACAACATCTGACTTTCTGGTGCTGTTCTGCATTGTGGTAGAAGCTGCATGCCTCTGTGCCACTGGATCACAGGACTGTCATCTGACAAGGATAAATATATGAATGGTAGAGTAAAAGGGGTAATATGGCATAAAATTACTAAAATCAAGAGGAAGAAAACTGTGAGACAGATAAGGGGTTTACATGACCAAAATCAACATCATCCTGTTGGCCAATATGATGCCCAAGAGACTAAAAAATCTGGTTAATGTGGCCTAAAGAGTCAAACACAACATTTACAGTGGTGTAAGAATGAAATAATCCCTAGTAATTGCCAAATTTTCCAGATCCAGCAACCACCTGTGTCCTTCCAGATGATCTGGTCATCCAAAGCAATTGAGTACAGTGGCTCTGTAGCCTAGCTACGCATTAGGTGATCAGGTTGATCTCCACTTCTTCCTATAGCTGGCCTGGTACTCTTACCTGGAAGAATGATTTGGCAGCTCTGGCAGGAAGACCTCCTTCTGGAGCAGCCACAATTGGCACTTATCCACTGCATCCTATTTCTGAGTTTCTGTGTGGTCTCTAGCTGGACCCAAAACTATAGATCCTGCTGAACATCCTGGATGATACTTCTGATTACATTCTTCCTCCTCACTGTCTTCTCCTCTGTCCAAATCACCATCTAGGCACTGTGGCACTGCAACATCTAATTCAGGATGGCTTTTCTGGTCCAAAGTACCATCTTTCTCTGGTAATATGGGTACAAATCAGCAAGGAGGAACGTGGTGCTGCAAAACCTCGTAATTACAGAAGAGCAGAAGAGCAAGCCTGTTAGTCCTTAAGTATCTGTGAAGATACAACACACTAGCTTTCTGTACAACATTATCCTTCCCATGGATCACAGCTTCTAAAGTACCCAGTTTCTGCAGATCATAGGACTATTTTTGCACTGATCAACTCCCTTGAGGGATCACTGAAAATAAACTACGAATAGAATAGATAGATGAGGAAAAATCAGTGGTACCCCAAAGCGATGAGGGCTGGCAGTTGACAGCAAATATGAAGTCATTTGGTCTCAATTAAAAAAAAGTATTTTGTGGTGTCAGAGAAGTTTTTGAAGGTTCAAGTGCACTTGCATGATAGATATGAAGTATTTTGACATTCATTGAGTGGAAGCATTTACTGGTTTCATTTCCTCTGGAAGGATTCCAGTGTGTGTGTGTGTGTGTGTGTATGTTGTTCTGAAGCTGCTTTGAGAACTAACTCAACACATAATAAGTCAGACAATCAAGGGATTTTATTCAAAGCCTCATTACTGCTCCCATCCAGATTGCCTTAGACAACTTACTTAATTCTGGAACTCTTAATACTTGTCTTCTAGTTCCCAAGGCTCTAGACTGCTCTTGTCTTTCTTTCCCTAGCTTTTCTACTGCTGTGAAGGCTATACATTATGTTTGAGTTTGTAGGTTTGGTTGCTTGCTTGTTTATTTTAAAGGCAATTAGACTTCATGCAGTCAGGTTCTAAGATCAGGGCTTTGGGAAATACATAAAAACTGTGATATCAGGCTACCTTTGTAGTGAACAAATAAGTGTTGTAGTTCTCTTAGAGAAACATCGCATCCTTTGAACTATCTCATACTTCATGTGCTCTGATGATTGATAACTTGATTGATTTATGATAAATAAAATGAAGCAACCTGTAGATATTTGGTTAAAAGTTAAAAAGGTTTCTGAAGACAAAATAAACAAACAATAGAAAGGAAAAAAAAACACAGAAGGAAAAATCCACTTTGTTAGCTTTGACTATTTTAGGGGGTTGTTAATGTTTTTTGGTTTAACATTGAGGGTAAATAAGCTTTTCCTGCAGTACAGGTGCTGTCAGTGTATGCACCTGTATTACATGAAGATGAGGTAGAAGGATGTAATCAGAAATAGTCAGGATGTAAAATAAGTCTGCCTCTGGGCATGCTTAGTTATGCAAATTAAGCAGTAGAATATTACAAGGGTTTTTGTTAAGTGTTTTGGAAAATAAAAACTCATGGACCATTTTGTAAGGGTCAGTTCTGAATGAGACATTTCAGCACAGAAGTTTAGTACATTTCCAAAACTCAGAAACTTTTTTTTTTTAATATTTCCCTCCAAAGAGCATATTTCAATTTTAAACTATTGAAAGATGACATGCAAATATGTAAAAATATGTGGAAATTTTGCATATGTAAGAAACTAGTGAACACATCTGAAAGGGTGCAGCTTTAGCAGTATATTGGTCCTTCATTTATTTTGCAATCTCATTTTCTACCACCTTGTTACAGGTTGTATTGGATTTGCCTGACAAGGTTTTGGTAGCAGTGGGTCTACAGTGTGAGAAGCTGCTATAAGCTTCCCCTATGCCCAATAAAGCCAATACCAGCCAGCTGCAAGATGGATCTGCTGCTGGCCAAGACTGAGCCAATCAGTGGCAGTGGTAGTGTTTCTGTGATAATATATTTTAAAAGTGGGGAAAAAAAACCCTGCACAATTGCAGCTGAAGAGAGGAATAAGAATACGTGAAAGAAGCAACTCTTTAAACACCAAGGTCAATGAAGAAGGAGGGGCAGGAGATGCTCCAGGAGCTGGAGCAGAGATTCTCCTGCAGCCTGGGGTGAAGATCATAATGAGGCAGGCTGTCACCCTGCAGCCTGTGGATGTCCACAGTGGAGCAGGTATCCAGCTGTGGCCCATGGCTCATCCCACACTGGAGCAGGCAGATGCTCCCAAAGAAGGCTGTGATCCCATGGGAAACCCATGCTGGAGCAGGCTCCTGACAGAACCTGTGGACCTGTGTATGGAGAAACCCCCACTGGTGCAGGTTTGTTGGCAGGACTTGTGACCCTGCGAGGGACCCACACTGGAGCAGTGTGTTTCTGAAGGACTACACCCCATGGGAAAGACCCATGCTGGAGCAGTTCATGGAGAACTGAAGCCTGTGGGAAGGACTCACATTGCAGAATTTAATGGAGGACTGTCTCCCTTGTAGCAGGGAAAGAGTGTGAGGAGTCTCCCTGAAGAGGAAGGAGTGGCAGAAATGTGTGATCAACTGACCAAGACTCCCTTTCCCCATCCCCCGCACTGCTGGAGAGGAGGAGGTAGAGAAAATCAGGAGTAACTTTGAGCCCAGAAAGAAGGAAGGGGTGAGGGGAAAGTGTTTTAAGATTTCATTTTAGTTCTCATTACTCTATTTTGGTTTGATTGGTAATAAATTAAACTAATTTCCCCAAGTCGAATCTGTTTTGATCATGACAGTAATTGCTGAGTGATCTCTCTGTCTTTATCTAGACTCATAAGCCTTTCCTTATATTTTTTCTCTCCCCTGTCCAGTTGAGGAGGGGGGAATGACAGAGTGGTTTTGGCAGGCACCTGGTGTCTAGTCAGGGTCAATCCACCACACAGACTGCTACATACTTACTGCACACAATCAAATTCATCACACTTTGAGAGGAAGGGAAAAATATGAAAATAAACCAAGACTGTTCTTTATATTGAATGGATTTGAAGAATCACCACCATTGAAAAAAATTTTAACAGCTTTGGAGCTTTACAGTGACAGATCTCATAGGCCACACAGCCTGTGTGAAATTGGATTCCATGTGATTATTTCTGGGCAATAATTCAGAGCAAATAACATCAAGAAAGACTTGTATAAATCCTGACAGAAAAAGTGGATTTAAATCAAACTAATAGGTTGCAAAACACATGAAATATGCTTTGTACTATGCCTTGGAGACACATGGCCAAATCCATATTCAAAAAGTAAAAACAAACCAGAGTGATTTGAAGAATAAATTACTTGTCATCGTGATCTTTAAAAATGCCAGAATTTAACGCAAAAATATAATCCTAACATTTATTGCAGCAAAAATAAATGTCAACATATTAGACTTAACTGGCTAAGCCTTGTGGTAGCATTTCTACAAAGTGAAAGGAACATGACAAGTTGTATTTCACATTTATTAGAATGAGATTTGGTCTTCTTTATCATAAGCAGTAGACTTAAACATTTTATTTTAATTTACTTCACAGTATTGAGAAAAACATTGACTCAGATAAGAAGTGGAATACCATATACACTTTTCTCTGAAGCAATCAATCAATTTTAGAAGCTAAATATGTAATATGACAACAGTAGAGCTTTGCAGTAGCATACGAAATGTAACATAAAGTGTTTGTGACATATTGCAGACACTACTTAGAAGCATATCTGCTATATCTAGAACATTGTAAAAGTTATGATATGCTATTGGTTATAAAAGATATATCTTTATAAACATGTAAGTACACATTACAGAAGGACTATATGTGACAGCCTCTTGATTGCAGGCAGGTACATATCTAGAGACAATCACTGTTCTAATTCCTTCTTAAGCTTTGATATTCTGTAACACTTGGGTGCACTTCCTCGTCTTCCATTACTTATGACATTATTTCTGCTTTGTAAAACATGTTATTACACATTACTCTTCCATTACTAACACAATTACACATATGAAACAGGCATCATAGAATCTGTCAGTTTTTTAACAGTTTCCTTGTCTTCACAGGAAACAATACAAATTCCTTGGAAAATAGTACATTTCTTCCTGTTAAAACAGTAGCAGTATAGCCTTCAAGGGCTTTTAAGTTATCATTTGTTGCTTTGCAGGGTTAAAATGTTTAGATCATTTTCTTTCAGACAACAAGTAAGAATCACATAAGCATTTTATCTAGAATATAAAAGTAACATAGATATTAAAACATCAGTATCATAACTGCATTAAATATTTATATGATATAATATCGCAAAAAAAAGGTTTGTGATTGAAATTGAAAAAACATGTTTGTGGTGGTTTAAACCCT
>VYZX01004982.1:136480-204711 GCA_013401335.1 Brachypteracias leptosomus | reverse complement strand
CCTTCCAGTATCTTAAGGGGGCCTACAAGAAAGCTGGGGAGGGACTTTTTAGGATGTCAGGTAGTGGTAGGCCTAGGGGGAATGGGTCAAAACTAGAGGTGGGTAGATTCAGATGAGACGTTAGGAAGAAGTTCTTCACCATGAGGGTGGTGAGATACTGGAACAGGTTGTCCAGAGAGGTGGTGGAAGCCCCATCCCTGGAAATTTTTAAGGCCAGGCTGGATGGGGCTGTGAGCAACCTGATCTATTGGGAGGTGTCCCTGCCCATGACAGGGGGGTTGGAACGAGATGATCTTTAAGGTCCTTTCCAACCCTGATGGTTCTATGATTCTATGATAATTCTAAAGAATATCTCAAAAAGGTTTTCGTAATATAACTAAGACACTCCCAATGCTTCTCTGCAAGATACTGCGTCAACTACGACTGTAATGATCTCTTTTCTCAAGAGAAGGTGGTAATTCAAATCCTTCTCTACAGCAAAGTGGTCTGTGATAGGTGATTTCTAAAGATAGAGTTAATGTGTATGTAGCTAATGTCTTTTTATTTGGGTAAGCATAAACTGCCTATGCTTTGGGGATACTGTAAAAAATATATTACTATTAATTATCCTTCCTAATACTACTTATAAAACTTCATTTTGTTACTCTTTTGAGCAAATTAGTAGTTTTCATGTAATGTTTATGGGATTTGTAATGTTTTAACTTGTTTGGACAACAAAAATGCTTTTTGCAAACCACTTGTTTTAGCATATGTCTAAATGAAACAGTTTTCCCAAGACAGTGAAAAAAATCGGAAGAGTTACTTTTACCCACAAGAGAGGCAGTCTTTCAGCTTACTTAATTACAAAGGGGAGAAAGTTGCTGCATGGTAACAGCTTGATCCTACATGAAAGTTAAATTCTGAATGGGTGTGAAAGGAGAGGCGCTAGCAGAGCTTTCCTTGCACCAGTTACAGCTGTAACGCTGGGGTTTCCTGAAATGCTTGTTTTCAAGTCCGTCTCACTGTTGTGTGGAGTAGCTACATTACTGTAAAGCCATAAACATCTCTGCTAGCAGTCTGGGAACTGACTTCCTTCCCTGGCAATTAGAATCATATTAGAGGAACGGATAATAGAAATTATCCTGAATATAGGGAATCAGCTATATTATCTACGGCATTAAATTTAATCAACTGGGTTGTTCATAGGATGGGAATTTGTGTCAAATGTATAAAAAATTGAGTTTCTGGTATGCTTCAGAAGGTGTTTCGTGATTTCAGGTGATCATCAAAAAGTTACTGTTCAGGCTTTTGTAGATGTGCAAACTCTTGCCATGACTAAGGTACAAATATCCATAAAAGAGTGAGTTTGGAGTATTGGAACTTATCTTTAGATGAATTGGAAGCCTTTTGACTCAAGTTTTCATACCTGTATAAGCTATGCTAGTAAAACATAGAAAAAAACCCAGAAAGTAAAATAGTTCTGCGAAGTAATCCTGTCTTTTTATTGTACATGGAAATTCATCATACTCCCTTACACACAAACTTCTTCTTCCTGGATCCAGAAATCTCTATTTTTTTTCTGGCACTCCAAAAACCAATGTAACACAGTGTCCTTTTGGCCAGATTGACAAGAGAAGAGCTCTTTGGTGCCAAATTATGTTTTACACTAGCCCGCGTGGCCCCAGAGACAGCATCTGCTGCCCATTCAACACCCCAGGAACAGAGATGCTCATGGGTTGGACATGCTTTTTAAACTTCCTCCGTGTGATTTTTGGATATCTAGTAGGCACTTGTAAAAATGATTCTCATACTCTGTACTCATCTAAGGTTAGAGCGGAGATATTTTTGCTGGTTTTGGTAAGAGGATGACTGAGAGGAGAGGCATATGTGGCCCACAGGGAACTTTTTGGCTTGCTGCAAATTTCATCTTCTGCTGGGACATGTTGGGAAAGCTTCTGATTAATCCTTTGGGAGAAGGATTCAGGAAGGACAGTTGCAGGGCAGAGAGCCTGTGGGTGTGGGGGGGAGATTGTATATATACACTGTGTGTTTGTAAGTAATGGAAGAAAAGACTGAAATCATTGACTTTTTTTATTGCAGCTAACTAAGAAGGTGGCACTTAAATTTTAGAAGCTTTGCATTTTTCTGTCACTTTTCTGAATTAAAAGAGCGTTTTGAAAGGGCAAATGTAATTTCATGAGAACACAACTGCCATTCAATTGGTACTGTTTGGGAACATAAAAGTAGCTTGGAGGTTGGGGAAAATCCATATTAAAAGAGAGATAAATGAATGCTTGTCAACTCCATCGGACCAAAATGTGATGAAGACCTTTGATACTTCATTATTCAAGAAATAGTTTTGAGGTTAACTGTGCTCACTTGCTTAAAACGTACAAGGATGCAGGTCACAGTTTTTGTCATGCAAATAATTGAATGCTATGATTATTTAATTAAAGCTGCCTTGGCCTGTTTAGTTTTATGCTAAAATGACAATGTGCATCTAATCTTTTATCACAAATGTAGCCAAAACAAATTAGTTATGTTTCTCTCATGTTAATCAAAAATTAAAGCAGAGGGTATTTATTTTCCTTGAAATGTTTGACATCACAAAACCAGTGGGATAGAGATACACTGATTCCATGAACTGTCAAGCTTTGAAGTTGCATTGGATGACTTTTGTTTATCTTCATCCTTCTTCTTTTTGTAGGAAATTCCACTTATTTGGATGACCACGGACCACTCCCTCAAAAGGTGAGCTGCTGTTACTTTGTGTTTGCTTTATTCTTGCTCTTTTGGTTTTCAACTAATAATATGTTTACTTGCCTGCAAAGCAACTCTCCTGAGTTTACATCAACAGCACTTGGCCTTTCCAACTTTTTCCCCCCAGTATTTTCCGGCATTTGTAAGTAACTTGGGTTAAATCTCCATGTGATTAAAAAGAGTGTAATTTTTGTCATTGAGTCAAGGTGAGGCAGGATTTTAGTGAGGTTTTGTCTGTCAGCCCATCCATGCAACGCCAAGACACTGCAGTTGAAGCTAGTAATACAAGTGGAGATGGCCTTTTCACTGGCAGCATTTCCTAGAACATGGGCTCTGCTGCAGGTGCAGTGCTTCCAAGCAGAGCAGTCGGACATAGTTCATGAATGTGTGTAATGAGCCCTTTTATAAGAATAGGGTGCATTGTTCCCCTCATATATGACTGTGCAGCATTGACTTTTCCCTCACCATCATCATGGCACATCATGACATTTCAGGTGAAGATCAGCATTGTGATGGTGACTTCAAGATGGAAAAAGTGGAAATGGGCATTTGGGGTCTTCTGCTGCATTTTCCTTTGGTTTATTCTCTAAAATACGATTTGGTATTATCATGTGTTTGTCTTTACAGACAGGAAAGCTGTTATAACTCCTTCTGTATAGTAGCTATTTAAAAAAGCAAACCAAAACCAAAACAGTTCTCTTGCCATGTTCTACTTTCTTGATACTCACTTTATTTCTGTAGGTACAGTGCAGTGTCATATTGAGGTGTTTGGGTAGAACTAGCTGTGGTTTTGAAGTCTTTATGCTGTGCAATTGCAACACTTGAATGTGCAGCTTTTCTGAAAGTTTCCTTTCCAAACTATGTAGAATTCTGTTACTTATAAAATACTGAAGCAGAAAGGGGACATAGATACTGTGATTATGTACATCATAATAATTAACCATAGACTAATTTATATAGCCTATGGCTTTCTTTAATACAAAACTTTTCAAGTAGTATTTTTAAAATGGAACTTAGATGCCTGCTTAGATGTTCTGCTTTTATAAGCCCTATTGGTATTTAAGTAAAAATCTTACCTATTTTAAGAACTCCCTGTGTAAGAGTGAGATCCCATGGTTACTTCCAGTCAAAAAGTGGAGTCTGCTCATGAAAGAGTCTTTTTTTTTTTTTTTTCCTCAGCAATGCAGGATTTCCACTGGACTGACCTGGGTTAACTAGAGCAGTTACCTGAAAAATGTCTGTCTTCTAGTTTAGTTTTCAAGACAGATTATTACACAGATGTGGTCCACCATGAATGGTAGTGCAGCTGGTGAGATTGAGTTGTTAAGAGATAGGATGAAAGTGAAGAGCCATGATTTCTGATGGCAGTCCTCACTCATCTCTGTTCTAACTGACCATGAAATCACACCCTGAGCCACCAGGCCTTGAGTATGTACATCTGTGGTGAAACAGTTGGCTTTTGGTTAGTGGAAGGGGGGTGAAAGCAAGCTATAATAATCTGGGTCTCTTCACCTTTTTGATGCAAAGTCTGTGTGTATGTGAGATCTGTAATTTTCAGCTGATAAGTGGAAATTTGTTACACTTAAAGTTCAGACAGCTCAGTTAGAGGGAATGATGGACATCTGATTTTCTTTCTCTCAACACAAATTACTCACTTTTACTTCATGCACAAAGAAAAACATGGATATAGACAGAAGTGACAAAATCAACCTCAAATTCATTATTACTAACCAAGACTGTAATATAGGTAAGAGTTTTTAACCTTGAAAACTCTATTCAGGTTTTGGTCTTTTTACTTCTGGATTTTTTTCATTACCAATTAATGATACTGTGGATGGGATCTATAATCCAATGGGCAGTAGCAGTTGGACAGATTTATCCAACCCAGACACTTTTCTGATTACACTATGAAAATTTCTTTTGCCTGTCTAAACATGTAATTTTTGGCTGTGTTCACACAGCTTCATTCATCTGCAGCTCAGCTGTCTGTAGAAAGGCCAGGGTCAGCTGATTAGATACCAACACAATTCATTAATTAGTTGTGTAGGTACTCTTTGATTAGCTGCTTACAGTCAGTAAAGTTTTTGGGCTTCCTCTGCAGTCATCGTTACTCCTGAAAGCTTGGTGAATAGCTCAGTGGAATAACAGGCTATAGCTTTGTGTAAGTTACAGGTATTTTGCTTTTGGAAATACTTGCCTGTATTTAGAAACGTTGATAAAAGTTGGATACACACATTTTGATCATCCCTTGGACAACATGTAGACAAGCCTGCTTGGTCTTGGTTGAGGTTTTTTGGTTTTCGTTCTTTTAATCAAAACGTAGGTGGGGATTGGTAAAAGGGCAGATAATCACTGGTATTTGCTTAAGGTCATGTTTTGTGCAAAGATACTCTTTGTAAATCTCACAGATTGCGTTGTTGGCTAAGTGCAGTTATTTATCCTCCTACAGCATCAGCTCTGAACTGTGAACTCTCTATGTGAGTGAAACTAAATTCACTAATTGTCATTATCTTTTAGATAGCCTCTATTCATATCACTAGATTACTGTCTACATTTAAACTAATAAATCATTGAGGTCAATGAATGGGTTAATTTGACATATAAAAAGATGTCAGAAGAAATTAATCTTGAATCCAATATTTTAAATCTTGCATTACAAATAGCATTTTCATTTCTGATCCTTGCAAAGCATAGATGACATGATGCACCTTTCTTCAGTAGCATGTGTAATGCACAGATGACAAAGCCCTTGGATTTGCTTCTTTCAATCCTGGCAGTCCCTTGCCCCGGAAAGCATACCTTTTGCCCTGCTGCATCCAGCTGTGGTCAGTCCTACATGGCACTATTAAGTGAAGCTCTCCAGAGTTTTTTCTAATGCCCGCTGTATTCACCAAAGGGAATTACAGTGTGTCCTGAATGAAATGAAAATATGAGAGGTGGATTTGGTATGTTTAGGAAGTAAGTTCTACAGTCAAAAGGATTCTAATTTTGTCTACTTAAGAAATGCTTAAAAACTAGAAATTGAGATGACAAAAATCCATTGCCCAGGTTTGAAATGACTGATAGCTACTATTGGTGGTATGTAGTTAGCTGTAGTGGAAGGCCACCAACAGCTGATACACACTGTACTGTAGCTGTTTCGCAGAGCACATTCCAGTGTTTTGTTGGAAGTCATATTAGTTTTGGCTTTTTGTCATGGCTAGGCGCCAAAATTTTGGTTTTTTTAATGCTACACTTTTTTTTTTTTTTTCCCCAGTGGAAGAACTGAAAATAGCACCTGTTCTCTGAATAAGGAATAGCATCATCACATTTCAGGAGAAATCAGGGTACTGGGCTGTTTTTCAAATAAAGGTGACAGCAGCAATTTTCTCAGTGCAAATAAATAAGGAAAGCTTTGCTCGCTGCTGTACATGAACAATGCTGGCATGGCTCTGGTTCTCCTTTTGACGTCAGTTGAGCCTCCTTTTCAAGTCTTCAGTAAATGTTTACTTGACCTTTAAAAATTAGCAGTGGTTACCCTTACCAGTGGTGAAAGGTAATACACCACTTTTCTTTGGTCCTTAGGTACCAAAGACTTGATCAGAGATGAACTAATCCTAGATTTTCATGAGTTCTAAGACAGATCTCTCTGTGCTTCTCTGCAGGTAGATGAAACCTCCAGTAATCCTTGTGCACCTCTGGTCTTGCTGATGTTAGTATGTGATAGATAAAAAGGGAATATAGTTGAGCAAAATGTAACCACCTGCTACCCCAGTAGTCCCACCAATGATGGGAAGTTCTTGGAAACTTACCAGTTGATAACTTTGTGTATAAGCAAAACTCTGAAAAATGCCTGGGTGTGCTAACATTGTGGGAGACCACGTAGCACCCAAACTTGCACAACTTTGTAGTAAAACAGTATCACTTCTCAGTGTGTGAGATTGGCTCTTTGCACACTGGATATCGAACCCAGTTTTGGGGTAACACCTGGTGCAGCTGATACGTAAGTGACCTGTGTAAATAGATGACAGATAAGTTACATTCAAGTAGTTTGTTCTCCTTTTGATACTTTTCCCATGGGATGCCAGTCATGGGCCCAATGTCTTTTGGCAGCTGTTTAGATGTCAGGAAAACCCTATGCTTAGCACATGTGCAACAGTGCTTCAAAGCTTTGAGTGAAGGCAAAAATGGATGTGGGTCAGGAAAAGGTCAAAATGAAAAGAAAAATGCATGCACAAAATAAATTTGATCAGATTTTATTGGTTTGAAGCTGGAAAATTAATAAATACCATTTTCACTATTCTTTCGGTTCTTATCTAGTACTTTAGTGATAATTGTTCATGTTTTCCTTATGGATCAAGACTATGGGAAAAGAGCAGAATCTTTGAGTGGCCTTTGGTATGTACGTACTGTACTCAGTCCTTGTCACCCTGTGTTGTCAGAGATTATTTTTTTTTTTATTTTACTTAAAATCTTACTAAAAGTTGATGTCAGCATCACCCCCATTACACTGAGTTTTCATTTCATCAGGTTTGTCAGCTTCATTTTTTCTAATTATTTTCATAACAGTACATAAGATAACAGCCAAGAGCAGTGCATTTTTCTTTTAGTTTTGATTTATTTTTTTTTTAGTGGGTACTTCCTCTTTCATTTGAACTTGTGTTTTAGTTCTAGCCATCTTTTTTGAGAACATGGTTTTATCCGTTCAGCACTCTGCATTCTTAAGTGTTTTATTTGTTAGGGATGAAGTGCTTGATTTTAAAAAACTGAAACCAAAACAAAAAAATATATTTGTTTTCTTTTAGGTACATGCTTATTAGGGATTTTAAGAGCATAATAGTGTGTATGCTTTTGATAGAGTTGAACTCTGTTTAGCTGTAATAAAATAGCTAAATGTGGATAATCTTTGAAGTAATCCATTCAGGGTAGGGTGGGAGGATATTTTAGTGATTAGAAAAGCCCCATCCTACTTGCAAAGCAAAGAGTTGTTTATGAGATGATCGTGGAATGTGAAAGTTTTCAGCTAGCAAAAGTTATCAGAATTTAGAAATGCTAAAAATAGACTAGGTAACTTCCTGTGGTTACCAGATTCAATACCTGGCTGATAAAGTATTAAGATAATTCAGTAAGTGCCTTAACCACAAAAATCACATTTGTAGTTCAAAGTACTGCTTTACTGTATAACGGAGCTTTTGAGCCTGGTACAGTCAATAAAATACTGTGATTTAAGAAACAAAGCAAAATGAAAAAAACCTCACCAAAATATTTCCACACTTCCCTCAGTTTATTAAAGGCAGTGTAAAATAATTGTAGAAATATTGGGAAGAATAATTTTATGTTGTTTTTAAATTGTGTTCTCCTCCTTTATAAATGGCAGTATCTCAAGAGAAGAAAAACCTGATTTTTCCAGAAGATTTCCTCATTGTATGTTATTTATAATTGGTTGGAATCCTGTTGAAGCTACAGGTGATGAATGATAGACACACTATTACGGCGATATTGCCAAAAGCTAAAATTGCATCTATCACCACTAAGTGTGAATTGGCTTATAAAAATATGTGAATATGACTTGAGTAGTAATTTCTGTTTGTTTTGTTCATATTAATTTATTAATCAAGAATCTTCAGGACAATAAATGATTTTATTCTGCTATTTACAAAAGGAGAGAAGATTATTACTTTTTAAAATTCTTCAGTTTATCCTGTATCAGGAAAGTGTTGATATGGGGAGGCTGACTGATATTAAATGGGCAGCACAAACAGACGTGAGAAATTAAAGCCAGATTGCCTGTCACAAGAAGATAAATCCGTGAGGGATTTACCCTGACATCCTACAAAAGTTTCAACAGTAGTGGACTGTTTTTTTATTAAGCCTGATGTTTTCAGCCTCTCAATTTTGAAAGACTTTGAGAGACAACAGGGATACAGGTTTTGTGAATGACAGTAGTCTGTACTTTTCATCCATCCAGTTTCAAAGATGCTTGGAAAGCATTTAATCTTTTAGTTTGTACTTTAATTATCAGGCTGTGTGCATAGTTAAAGGTGAATTTTGCTTGCCTCTGACATTAACACAGGAGCCTACCAACTGTTTCAAAAAACAGAAAAATTCTGATACCACTGATTTTGCCACCTGTAGGTTCTGTTCTATGTCACGTACCATAGCTAAAAAACTGCCCAAGGCATTAGTATCCCCACTGCTGAAGCTAGTAGAGCTCTGTATTTTTAATGAAATTTAGGCCATAATCCATTCTAAATTTTTTTTTTTGTTCATCTGCAAAAGCATCCATGCAGATTATTTCACACCATGTTATCTCTTAAAAATTACAGTTCTAAATTTCCAGCTGTCTAATACATTTCTCTGTTTTTCCCCCTTCTTTCCACAGTAGGAAGGTATTAATATAATGCAGCATAGGAAGAGATCATACCCGCTCAATCATATCCACTCTATCATGGCCACCTTTATTACATTTTTATTATGAAGTGCTGGAAGTCCAATTGCAGCTGGGTCTGGATGACCTAAACCTTCAGTTGTAAAACAAAAATACGCCATTCTGGGTAGGGGTAGCATGACTGGGTGTCTTTTGAAAGTGACAGACTGATTTGGTTGATGTTGCTAAGGCTTGTAACTCAGTTGAGTAGCACTCATGATTTTACCAAAAGTCCTATATTTGTTGATGCTGTTCTTAAATCCTAAACTGTTAACATTAAACAGTTCTGAAAGAATCTCAGTTCACCTGAAAAAAGAGGGGGGTTTTTGTACCTATGAAGTTCAAAGAAAAGAACTTGAAAAACTTGAACCTGGGATGCTATGGAGGCCTGCAAAACTGAAAAACAAACAAAACAAAACACAAACCAACAAACCCCAAATAACAATTCTAGTATTTTGAAAGCCTAATTATTTTGAAGATGAGCTGGTAGGTGCTGGCAGTCTTCTACTCGGGCTTTACGAAACTATAAAGTGTAGCTCAGGAAACTGTAAATATTGGTGAAGTACTCTACTGGGTTGTGAGCTTTAATAAAAAAGAGATTGTGAACTCAGCTATAAATGGTCAACCATAGAGTCAAAACAACAGGCAAAGAAGACAGGGTGTCTTGACTGGGCTCAGGAGGTCTGTGTAAGAGTTGGGTGGTATGATGGTAATTTGGGTGAAGGAGGAGTCCTGAGGGAGTGTGGAAGGCCTTTGCTGCTGGCGCCACTGGGGATTTTGTGTAGATGCTGGGAGAAGCATAACTGGCCTCTCTTCAAATTAAAACCCAGTTATGGCTATAAACAACCTTTATTTTCTACTGCTATTGATTTGTGAAGTGCCTGTACAAAGCATAGTGGAAAGACAAGCATGCTGGAGGTGTTAAAATAAATTGTGAAACTAATGAACAGGGCCTAAAGCAAAGGGCAAGAGGACAAGCTGAAACACGGTATGACAGATCCTTGGCAGTGGTGTAACCATGAGTTGCTGCACTAGCAACAACGGTACAAAAGGGTTAAACCCTAATGTGAAGAAAGACAAGTGCATACAGAGGAATAAATTATTTAGTCTACTACTCACCACATTCAAATCCAACATTATTGACTCCTGAAGCAAATTAATGAATATTGCATTGGAAGGATAGAAACTACCTTAATGTAGTTAGGTTGCTGAAGGGAACACCAGTGCCATGATGTATTATAAAAATTTTAAAACCAGGCTTAGCTACTTAATATCTCTCATTTTGTAAGTATCCAGTATAATAATGTGAGTTGGATGTGGTAGGATTTACTACTTAAACAGAGAATAACTGTGTCAGTGTGTTCTGTGAACATCACAGTGTGTACAAAACCCTGAGCTTGGGAGGAAAAACAGTAGCTTTAAACTTTATGGTTCCAAGATATATGTAATGTGAAGCTGCCCTAGAGTTAAAATCTGGCTTGCACAAATTCTGCAGCTTAAGGGTTTTTTCGCTATTACATGGAAAACCTTCCAATAGAAAACTGGGTAATTAGAGTGACACCAAAACTCTTAGCCTGCCTGAATTCATGCTAATTCCCTCAACAAATAGCAATGTCAATGAACCATGTTTTTACATCATTTATCTTCTTTATCTTGTTATGAGATAGGTGCATACCATTAAGGTGACTTCTACAACATGATGAACTTTAGAAATAAGTTATTAAAGTATTGCTTTTCACAAGGAAACTAATGAGGGTCTTCCTGTTCTTTTCCTGTTGTAATCTGCTTACACTGATGGAGGATAAAGAAGAGAAAGAGTGATGGCTTTATGTTCTGCACCCCTCCTATAATAGTGACAGTCCCGTATGCTTTGATATGATTCTATGATTTTTCTAAATGCCATCCTTAGATGTATGGAAAAGAGATGTCTGTAAGACATTAGAGAGATGAGAACTACTGGAGAGAGTCTGATGGAAGGCCACAAAGATGAGTAAGGGGCTGGAACATCTCTCTTATGAGGAAAGGCTGAAAGACCTGGGGCTTTGGAAGCCTGGAGAAGAGAAGGCTGAGAGGAGATCTTATCAAAGCTTATAAATATCTAAATGAGAGGTTGGGGTCAAGAGGATGGGGCCAGTTTCTTTTCAGTGATGCCCAACAGCAGGGCAAGCGGCAATGGACACAAACTGGAACACAGGAAGTTCCACCTAAACATAAGGAGAAACTTCTTTACTGTGAAGGTGACAGAGCACTAGAACAGGCTGTCTAGAGAGGTTGTGGAGTCTCCTCTGGAGATGTTCAAAACCTGCCTGGACGCATTCCTGTGCAACCTGCTCTAGGTGAACCTGCTCTGGCAGGGCGGTTGGACTAGATGATCTCCAGAGGTCCCTTCCAACCCCTACCATTCTGTGATTCTGTGATATAACAGATAATTGTTCAGTTCTCTTTGGCACTAAGGTGACAAGATACAGCACTATATCTCTACAGAGGGACCTGGACAGGCTGGATTGATGGGCTACGCAAATTGTATGAGTTTAAATAGGGCCAAGTGTCGGGTCCTGCATTTTAGTCACAACCCCAGGCAATGCTACAGGCTTGGAGAGGAGTGGCTGGAGAGCTGCCTGAGGGAAAAGGATCTTGGTGTGTTGATTGACAGTCAGCTGAATATGAACCAGCAGTGTGCCCAGGTGGCCAAGAAGGCCAATGGCATCCTGGCCTATATCAGGAATGGTGTAGGCAGCAGGTTTAGAGAAGTGATCCTGCCCCTGTACTCGGCACTGGCGAGGCCCCACCTCAAGTACTGTGTTCAGTTTTGGGCACCTCAATACAGAAAGGACATGGAGGTGCTGGAGCAGGTTCAATGGAGGGCAGCAAGGCTGGTGAAGGGTTTGGAGAACATGTCCTGTGGGGAGCAACTGAAGGAGCTGGGGCTGTTTAGTCTGGGGAAGAGGAGGCTGAAGGGAGACCTTATTACACTCTACAAATACCTGAGAGGTGGTTGTAGCAAGAGCAGGGTTGGTCTCTTCTCACTGGTGACAGGACAAGGGGAAATGACAGATTGCTCCAGGGGAGGTTTAGGTTGGATATCAGGAAAAACTTCTTTACAGAAAGGGTTATTAAGCGCTGGAATGGGCCCAGGGAGGTGGTTGAGTCACCATCCCTGAATGTGTTTAAAAATCATCTGGATGTGGTACTCGGGGCCATGGTTTAGTGGTGGGTTGTTAGGGTAGTAAGGTTAGGTTGAGGTTGGACTCGATGATCTTGAAGGTCTTTTCCAGACTGAGCAATTCTATGATTCTGTAATTCTATAATCTAATTTTGGTCTCAGAAGTGGGGAACAAGTTGTGAACTGCAGAGGAAAGCCAGAAGAATGAAGAGGAGATTGAAAGGCATGTTATGTTAAGAAAGGGCACAAGGAAAAGATTTGGTTAATCTAGCATGTGTTGGTTGTACCCTCTCAAAGCAATTATCTTTTTGGTAGGTTCGTTCCCTCTCACTTGCTTCATCCCCGAGAGGAGTCAGAGCAACCATCACTTGTGTACAGTGAGTGTTGCTGAGTGATGAGAGCCAAGAGTCCTGCTTGCACCTCCAGAGGCTGCCTAAATCAGTGACTGCTTGAAACTCCTGAGTGAGCAGAGCATCTACCCTTTACCTGCCTGTCTGACTCTTTGTATCCATGTGCTGGATTTGAACATTGCTGTAACTTCACATACCTGAAGTAAACCTGGTTCTGCAGTCTATTTGGTGGGGAACCTTGTACAGCAGACTGCAAAAGTAGATGTTTTGCTTAACTGCAAGCTCCTGTTGTATTAAGGTAAATCCAGGTGTAAGGTATAAAAGGAGCAAAATGAAATGTGTTGGCAGGATGCAGCCAAAACTTTGAAAATTTGATCTTTGACCTTTTATTTGTAACTTCCCCAGGTGCTACTGATGTTATCGTAGATTCAATTTGCTCTATGTTTAAGCTATAGTATCTTATAATAGGCCCTGATCTGAGACTTGACAGGGAGACTTGACTGTGCTTTGGACAGAGCTCTTCTTAGATTTGTGAGGGTGCAGTACTTTTTCACAGAGAAATTACTGGAAGTTTTGATACTGGCTATACAGATTTGTTTTGTGGGAGACATCAGGAACTATCAGCTTTGGCAGACTAGTAATACTTTTATTTAGTCTTAATAAGTTTGAAGACTATGTCTGCAACTAGTCTGCTTTTGTTGCTTCTGCTGCATGCTTATGTTTTCAATTTATTTTGGTACTTAGGGATGTCAAATCATTAGAAAACACATTTTAACTTATTCTTCCAAATGTCAGCTGCCAAACAGATGAAATTCATTGTTTGGAATGAAGGGAAGTCATCCTTTTTCAATTAAATTAGTTGATTAATGAAAATGCAACAGAACTTTCTTCTTCTGCCTATTTTCAGCGCTCCAGTGCAGCTAAATGGCTTTTAAACTTTGAAAACAAACAAACTTCATCCTTACCTTTCTTGTGGTTTCTAGGGTATTCTCAGTGACCAAGAGAAGGTCATGCCATCTGATCTGCTTTAGGGTTGGTTAATTCCAAAAGCTTGTCTCTTGTCCAGTGTCACTACACTCTACAAGTGGATCTTGACATAACTGGATCTGTGTGGTTTAGTTGGGGAAGAAGGAGGCTAACTAGTAATTTATTTTGTTTTCTCTCTTTTTCACCTTTCAGTCATGTTTTCTGTTGGCATATCTTTGTATTAGCGATTCTTTGTTGTAATTGCTTTAAAAGTGAGTAAAAATAGGTTGGTATTTGTTTGGAATGAGATTTTGTGCAGCAATTCCTGAAGTTAGGTTTGGATTATGTTATCTCTTAGTGGCCTTAGAGTTTGTCTTTAAATAGGACACAGCAGGCTTCTGACAAACCTCAACTGAAGAGACGCATCCAATGGATTAAAGATCTCAAAACTGGTGACTGAATTTTCTGATCTGTCTTCATGAAACCCACAATGTGAGAATGGGTATTATCTGCAAATGATAGAACATGAGCTAAAAATGGAATGTATGATGAATAACAAAATTCTGGAATCTGTTGGTATAGCAGGTTGTGTAAGAAATTCTTCAGGCAACAGATAAGGATGTACCTTCTAACATTCCATATGCAATCTTTAGAGGCATTGGAGGAGGAGGAGGAGAGATGTTGGAGAGAAATGGACTGCTGACAGAGCTAGGTTAGCACTCATGAGCCAAATGGGCCATAGTTTTGACCCAGCAAGCCATTTTTAAAATTCTTATAATTTTGTCTCCATTGGACAGTAAAAAAATTGAGAGGTTGTGCTGGGTGGATGTGATGCTATATATGTGACATGAACAGATGTTTCTTTACTTTCAGGATCTTACTAGTTTTGTCTGTGTTGGTTTGCCTCATTCACCTGATAAACATGTAGCGCTAATCTGACCACAGAAGGGAGAAGCCAGTTCTGGCACATGCTTCTGGCCCCTCTCATGAATAAAGACAGGGGTCACTTACTTGCAGAAGTTGTGAAGATAAAGGGTTGCTTTCTGGGAACATGTGTCTCTGACATGAGTTATTTGTCTGGGCAAATTGTACCTGGGCTGGGAAATCTTTGGCAAATTGGCAAAACTATGCTGGCTCAGTAAAAGTGGAACAATTTAGGCCTTTGGGTAGATCCATATGTTGTAGACATGACAAATAGTTACCCACCCTGGTTTTTTAAACGATGCAAAGGTTTACCTGGAGACAAAGCTACCATTCAAGTTAGAAGTCTGGTCTTTTGTCAGGCTGAGAAATGGCTCCCCTCCTATAACTGGCAGACTTACCTTGCAGAGCTTCTTGACAGTCATCATTCATAATGCAAATTCATTTTGGGTTAAACTTGCTTTTTTTTTCTCCTTTATTTAATTCGCAATGGTTCTTGACATCTTCTTTAACTATGGAACAAAAGAAAAAGGCCTCAGTTTGAACTGACAAGTTAATTGTTACAGAACTTTCCACACAGTTGGAAAGAGCTTGTTGTAATTATACTGTGGGTTTTATGTTTTCATGGTTGCAAGTACAAACTCATATAACTCCAAAGTGAATTACATTTGAATCATTTATATTACCTCTGGGCTTTGATGCAGTGTTCAATAAAGTCACTCTGTAGCTATTTTGAAGTTGTGCATATTGTTATATGAATATCATATTGCCAGACCATCACCACAGAAGTTGGTCAGTCTACTTGATACATGCTCTCATTGTAAAATAAAATGTAATCCAATCATTGTTTTGTAAACCTTCAAATGCTGTTTTCCATCTAATAGGAGCCTTATTTTCAAGTGCCACTTCTCTCATCACCTCTTATATTGTCTGAGTCTGTTGTGAGTGTTGTGAAGGGGAAAAGAAGTTCCTCTCTGAAAAAGTTTTCGATTTCTTGCATTTCTAGATCTGCCTTATACAAACTTGGGTTTCTGGAAGAAATGTTTCATCTTCTAAGAAATTACTTAGACATTTTCTAAAATGCAGAAAGCAGATTTGCAGTGTCCTGAGGGAACTAGTCACATTAAACAAATACTTGCTTCTGTACCAAAACCCTGTGTATTGCACGACTCTGCATAACGGCACGCCCTCCGGGGCATTTAGGTGTGTAAAGGCTGTGGTGGTGTACACAGACGAAACATGAGCACTGTTTCAGCAGTGTATCCCTAAAACTAGCCACACTCAGCAGTGCTGCAAGTGATGTTTTGATTGCTGTTAATGACTGTGTTGTTCTGACGAGAGCTGTAGCATTTATCTTGAATCTTGTCCAACTTTACCTAAGTGCATTCAGATGTTTACTGAATCAAGGCATTGATATATTGGCCTCCTTTAAGCCGAACAGTTGTCTGAAAAGAATAGCTCTTTATTTCAGTTATCTCTATCTGCAGTGAGTTTTGCTTATGGTTTCTTTTTGGCGGTGGCCATGGTTCTCACCTGCGTGCACAGCAGAATTGTGCTACGTAGGAAGGTGAGTTTCAGAAACAAAGGTGAGAACTGACCAAACTGGGTAGCAACTGTCAAGTTTTTAGCTGGTAAAGTTGTTTGTGCTTAGAATAGACACTTTACAAAGATCTGCTTTCATTTTGTTTCAGTTTTAAAGAATTCTTTTAATAAGATTCACCAAAAAATACTGGCTAATCAAGTCAGTGATTTAATTAGAACTTGAATATAATCTGGGTGCAGCAAAATTCTACTTGAAATGAAGTACCACTGAAGAAAAAATTCATCTCACTATATGACAAAATGCAGCTCTACTACGAAAATCAAAGCAATTAATAGTTACAAAGCATTTTTAAACATTTCCATAACTCTACAAACTCTCATTATTTATCACATTTCTAGGATGCTGGGCAAATGCATTGTGTGCTCTTGCCCCTTCACTGGCACTTGTCAGCATCTACTTAGCATTTCTCTTGAAGACTTTCACATACTTGCACAGTAAAGTGTGCCAGAAGTGTATGTCCGAACAGAGGAGAAACTCCCATTCCACAAGTTACAGTGGTGGTGTGTGGGAAGTGCTGCAGGGCCCTGGCAAATACCGATGCTGGTTTTTGTTATGTGAAGAAATGAATCAAAAAGGGGACAATCCAGAATATAGCTCCTGTGTGTTCTTGCATAAGAAAAACTTTCATGATGGTGTCCCTGGTGTTATAATCAACATAATAAATATGTTCACATGTTAACCTTTCAGACATCAGCAGGTTTTTTGGAAAAGATTATTGTACTGGGTTTGTGTGGCAAGGTTATGGTAGTGGAGGGGCTACTGGAGTGGCTTCTGTGCTAGAAACTTCTATGTCTGATAGAAGCAGTACTAGCTGGCTACAAGATGGACCACTGGCCAAGGCCAAGCCTGCCAGCAAGGGTGATAACACCTCTGTGATAATGTATTTAAGAAGGGAAAAAACTGTGCAACAACAACTTCAGCTGGAGAGAAGAGTGATAATGTGAGAGAAACAACTCTGCAGACACCAAAGTCAGTGAAGAAGGAGCGGGGGAGGACATGCTCCCGGCACTGGAACAGAGATTCTGCTAAAGCCAGTGTAGAAGACCATGGTGAGGCAGGCTGTCCCCCTGCAGCCCATGGAGCTTAACAGTAGAACAGATATCCACCTGCAACCCCTGGAGGACCCCATGCCAGACCAGGTGGATGCCCAAAGGAGGCTGTAACCCTGTAGGAAGCTCGTGTCTGGAGTAGGCTCCTGGCAGAACCTGTGGACCCATGGAGACAGGAGCCTGTGTTTGCTGGAAGGACTTGTGACCCCATGGGAGTACACGTGTTGGAACGTTCTGTTCCTGAAGGACTACATTCCATGGAAGGGACTCAACGTTGGAGCATTTTGTGAAGAACTGTAGCCTGTGGGAAGAAGTCATGTTGGAGAAGTTCATGGAGAACTCTTTCCCATGGGAGGGACCCCATGCTGGAGCAGGGGAAGGGTGTGAGGAGTCCTCCCCGTGAGGAGGAAGGAGCAGCAGAGACAATGTGTGATGAACAGACTGCAACCCCCATTCCCCATGTGCTGCTAAGAGGGAGAAGGCAGAAAAAATTGGGAGTGAAGTTAAGCCCTGGAAGAAGGAAGAAGTGGGGGGAAGGTGTTTTTAGATTTGCGTTTATTTCTCATTATCTTACTCTGATTTGATTGGTAATAAATTAAACTGTTTTCCCCAAGTTGAGTCTGTTTTGTCCATGACAATAATTGGTGAATGATCTCTCCCTGTACTTATCTTGACCCAGTGGCATTTTTTGTATTTTCTCTCCCCTGACCAGTTTGCAGAGGAGTGGGTGATAGTGTGGCTTTGGTGAGCACCTGGCATCCAGCCAGAGTCAACCTACCACAGTTAGCTACAGATCTAACATAGAGACGTCAAATTCATCACTTTTGGGTTCTCTAATCATCGAGGCTGAGGTTTTGCGTTTCACAGGAAGCAAGGCTTCTGAAGGAAAGATTGATAAGGAATAAGGGGTTTAGGTTTCTCATAGAAAATCTGAAATGTTACAAAATAAGAGTTGATGTGTTACGTGGGTTTTATATGACTCTTGGGAAGCCCGTGTGTACTTGCTGAATCAGCAGATGTGATGTCCTGCAACTTGGAAAACTTAACTGAGGCCATGTTCATCAAATACCTACTACCCCTTCCTCGGGTAATTTGGAGAATAATGGCTTTGACGTTTATTTTGCAGTGAAGAATATCGTAAACATTGTAACCAGCAGCAATAGTAACATTCCTTTTGTCATGAAATGTAACGCTGATAGCAAAGTGCTGATACGTTCCTATTATATATGAGGGAATCTAGATTTTTCTGATTGTTTTTTTGTTTGGTTAGGGTTTTTTGGCATTTCTTGTTGTTTGTTTTGTTGTTGTTGTCTTGTGGTTTTGGTTGGGTTTTTTTCTAGTTTGCAGTCCTCTTTGAAAATAATCTGAAGGGGTTGCCTGAGGAATCATTTTCCTTCCCAGATAAAAATGTATTAGTTGTTCAAATACTGTGAGAAGTGCTAGAAGCCCATATGCCTCATCTGACTGCTTTTATGTTGGAAATCCTTTCACTCAGAGAATGTGATTGCATCAACAGAAAAAGTAACTATAGGTTGAAACACATCATCACTTTGGCACACAAGCTATTCCTTGCACTGAACGCATTGCCTGGAACCAGGGTGCAGGCCCGGTGTCGGGAAACATTTTATGCTCATTATCATAATAAAAAAATGAGCTTTCCATGTGTGAGTGTGATATGTGCAGCGCTGTGGATGAGACTGTGAGCTCCTATAATCATAGCCAGTTTGAACAGCTTTAAAACAGATGCCTCTTGGCCTGTGTTATCAGATGATGCTGCTATATGCTATTCACCGAATACTCATCTAGAGCAATAGTGTGATTTCCAAACACCTTTTACTGAAAGAATAGCCCGTGGACTACATCCAGGAACAAAACAAGGCTGCATCCGATGTACTTCAAGACAGTGAATTCCTCCTCACTTGTTCTGGTTTCCTGGGGAGGAGATGATGGTGCAAGAGTTAGCATGGGCTAGGGATGGTTCACAGTGGCTATTCTGTTTTGATGTTTAGTGAATGTTACCTGTACAGATGTGATCAGACTGTGCTGGTTGTTCTCCAGGCCACCTGTGGCCCCTGACATTGTTTATTCCACAAGTACATACCTAGCTGGTGGCATGATTTGTTTTCTGAATCTCTTTGGAAGATTCACATTTATATTTTAAATTGAAACAGGTGATTAATTCTAGCTCTATATAACTGCTGGCTGTTTAAGGCTTTTTCTTTTTAAGCTGAAGTTTTGCAGTTCCAGCATTCCTCTTGTGTTATATGAACTTCTCTCCAAGTTACCAAACTGTAGTGCAGATTCAGTCCTCTTCGTTCTTTGTGTGGGAGGCAGTCAACTAAAGATGATTGTTTGCACTGAGGTTACAAGAAGTAAGCTTAAGCCCATCATCGTCTTCACTAGAAGACCTCAGCAGTGGCTTAGTGTTCCTGGAGTAGCTACTGGTCTTCATTGTTAATTAAACTGGATGATGAGGGGGAAATCTCAGCTTGCCAACTATTGAGTGTTTCTGCTCTAAAGAGCCATATGTTTCTACTGAAAACAGCTTCTATCTTGTGGGTGCAAAAAAAAACCTCTGACCTGAGCAGAGTCATGGAAATTCTCCTGTACATATCTGCTGGTTTACAGACAAAACATGCTATGCTTCAGAGGTATACAGAAAGAAAAGTACCAATATGTTGACTCCATTTTTTTCAATCTTTATTTAGGTACTTCCTTTCCCCAGCCAGGTGATCTACAACAGAGTTGGAAAGTGTGGGAGTCGAACTGTGGTTTTGCTTTTGAAAATTTTATCAGAGAAACATGGATTCAACTTTGTTACATCTGACATCCATAACAAAACACGATTGACCAAAAATGAACAGGTAGGTTACTCCTGCTCATCTTGGATCCTGTTTTCTTACTATGTTTATGAAAATGAGAAACAAAGCCATATACTAACAGAAATCATATTGGAGATGTGTACTCTGCTACTTTGATCTGAGTAGTCAGCCAGAATTCATCATCCTCTAAGTGGCATCAGTTAACAGGAGAGATGAATGGTAGAACCAAAAGCAGCACAATGTGGAAGCTAAGCAGAAAAATTAACTTCCAGGGAGTCAGCTCTTGAATTTAGTCAGCATAGCAATTGGTCCAGCAGAGAGGCAAGAAGGGTTAGTACAAGTGAAGTTAGGTGCTAACAGCTTCTGGGACCTCTATTAATCTACCTGTAGAGCACAGCCATTTACTTTGTAAGTGGGTCAGCCTCTTCAGACCTAGCTTGAGTCTCTTTAAGCAGAACAAGAGTATATAATAGCAAGCAGGATTTTTTTTCTTTCTCACTTTCTTAATTTACTTCAAGTAATCACTTGCTTCAAAAAGATGTTTCCCAGGGCCATGCTTGCTATAATATGAGAGGCCCTTGATCCTCTCTCGACCTCTTGCTCATCTGCCTTTTTCATGTTACTGCAGAATCCTCACTAAAGCAAGTAAAAATACCATATGATACTTCTTCACTTGGACACCCATTTTCATGTTGCCTTAAAGCTGTAGAGGACATTGATTCCGCAAAAAATCCAGTTATTTAAATTCCCTTGTTTTTAGGGTAACCATGCACCTTTTGTGAGTATTGCTGCCATCAGTAGGTATTGATGCAAGTAATACACTTTGTAGTCTGAGGTTTTTTGTATGGATGTAGTCAGATGCCATACACAAGACTGTTGCACACATTGGCCACAGCCGCTATTTTGATCTACTGATAAGATAAACGCCACAATAGATGCCTGCTTCCTCCTAGGAATAGCAGCCTGAAAACAACAAAAGGATGCATGTATGCAACGATTAAAATACGGACATGGGCCTGCCAGTGGCATTGTGCTGTGATTGGGGGTAGCCTGTTTATGAGCATGTGTTTGCTATTTTAGACATGGCACTTCATTCCAAATGGAAATTTCAGAGCAGATATTGTTCCTGCAGATCCCACATTCCTCTCTTCCAAGGTGGCCATCAGGGTCCTGTTGGCAGCCAGCTCACCTAACCCCACACAGCACTCAAGTTCAGCCCAAAGTGGGCACCAGCTGGCTGGGGCTGCCATGCGAGCCCAAAGGCTTTTGTGCACAACTGGGTGGGACACTCTAGTGAAAGGCTGTGGAGAGGCTGCTGTCACCCTACTGCCCCTGCTTGTAGCTGAGGGAAGGGGCAGAGCCCTGGGCTGCAACTACTGCAACATCCCTCTGTGTATCCCAGTGGCAGCAGCACCATCAAGTTGCAGTCAGATTATCCTGTGCTACAGAGCCTACCTGGATAATTTTTCTGCCTAACTGTTGGCCTTGGGATAGGCTATTTCTATGGGTACGACTGCTTTTGTGTTTTGGGTTGTTGGGGGCTTTTTTTTGACTTTGTCCTTCACTGAGTTTCTTTGCTGATTGGGAGATGCATCCTAAAATGTAAAAACCCTTCAGGTACTAGTAATCACTATCTTTCATCCTCATCATCTACTTCATTTGGTTCTGTTCCGCCTTTCTCTAGTAGGTGGCTTGTCCTTTGTTAAATGTGGTACAAAATCAGATCTCATCAGTATTCTGTGCTTTAGTCCAGTATCTGAAGAATCCAGAGCTGCCCAAACTTGTTTTTGGTTCAACCAATACACTGACAGAGGATAAATATCAGCATTACTTTTTGCACTCCAGGAGGTGTTAGGTTACTAGACAGAGATGGTGTTGGATGTATTGCTACAGAGCTAATGATATACTCTATAGGTTGCCCTACTATAACTTGAGTCTCTTTAATTTATGGCTTATTTACATAGTTACAATAGGTTCATAACTTAGGGAGTACTTTTGCTGAAAAGTGCCTTTGATGGGGAGGAAATATACCTGGAGACAGTAACTGTTCTGTTTTTCAGGGTATTTTTAGTTGTTTTCTCATTTTTTTTTATGGCAGAATATGAAGAAAAAGTAATTATTTCTCACACCTTTAATGTGGTGTAAACAAGAGGAAGTTAAGAGAATGAATGATCTCAGACTTCAGGCACTGGAACAAGAGAAAAGAACTTGGTTGGGCTGTCAGCTCCCAGCATGAACATGGGCTTCTCGCTCGTCTCTGTCACTTGTTGGTCCTGTGTTTGGTTAAAGCCCTGATCCAGCCAAGACTTTTCTGTAAATATTTAGCTTGTGCAGTCTGCTGTTTTTAAATAAAGTTAAGCACATAGGTGTTCTTAATGACTGCGGAGATTGCACATAACTGGAATCCATATTCTCAGTGCCTTTTTCAATCTTTATCCTACTAAGAAATTTTCCCCAGGTAATGTGTGCCTACTAGCAGTAAGAAGTGCAGCCTTTGAACATCTATGGCCGTAAGGCAGTGAGTTAATCTGTGCCTTGTCATTTGCTACAATATTTCCAAGTAAACTAAATACAGGAAATAATACGTAGCATCCATGTATACAAAGTCAATCTAGTGGATGGAACTTTAATATGACACAAGAGTAGTTGCAAAATTAGTTCTTCCCCTTCCCTGTCTTCCTTCCTTAGGCCTTTTTTTTTTTAACATTTGGAAAAGTAAGAATTAGTACACTAATAGATATACCAATCACATATTCACATATGGGAGTAATTGATAGTTTATCCTCATACCGTTTCCTTCTACCACTCAACCTTATGGCTGTGCAGCCAACTTTGTATAAAATTCCAGTTTAACACACTAAAAATCCATTACTAATTTTTCCAAAATTATTTCAAAGACAGAAAATTGGTCGTAGCGGCTTGGGGAGCTGAAGAAATTCTTGAAACCATTCCAAATTTTGGGGAGCTGAAAATGAATATCTAGTCTCATTCCTGTGAGTTGTTTATAGAAATGAATACCAAGATGAAAGTGATATGTCAAATACCTGTAGATACTTGTGCCTCCTGGACCCTACATGCCTTCAGTAGAGACTGAAAACAGTAGAAGGTAAATAACTCACAAGAGAGATACAGAAAAATTTTTGTCCTATTTGCATCAATGTTAGTAGAGATCATAATGTTATCCAGGTGACCTCACTTAGAAAATCCTGGTTGCCTCACTATTTTTATAGATTTTGACCTCAGAATTCTCCAGTGAAATACAGCAGCTTAAAAAAAAGTAGTAACAGTTTGACTGTTGTTGGGTGGGATTATCTTCTTATTTATTTTTGTTTCCAGTAGAATTTACCTATTGCAAATCTTGAACCAAATGGGACTGCTCTGAGCAGTCACTGTGAGGGGCTGGCCATTTCCAGAAGAGGGAAAGAAAGTATCCTCTCTCACAAGCCTGAGTTGAGTTTTTGTGGAGGAAAAATGCTGTGGCTGGAGCAAAGCCATCCTCCACGTTTCTCCCCTTTTTGGGAGGGCCCCATCCAGTCCCTCTCGGAGTCATTTCACTGTGCCATCTGCTGGATTCTTATTTACAATGCAGCAACAGCCGAGTACAAATACAAAGATGATGCCGAAGCATGATTTGATTTCTTCAGTATGGCCAACTGAGATTCTACAGTGGGAGTGTAGGACAGTAGACAAGGCAAAACCTTTCTCCATGGAGTAATGCCTCTTGGTGTTTGCCAGGGCAGTTTATCTTCTTCTGCTTGTGCCTTTACATCCCTTGTCAAACTTAGGTTGGTTTAAAACCATCTCCTAGATCATCTCTACTTGTATGTATCTCCCTTTTTCGTCGCTATTACATCCAAAGGTACTTGCTTTCCTCATCCTCTGCTTACTCTTTCTCTCTGTGGGTCCTACACTAATCATCCTCTTTTTTTTTTTTTTTTAAAAAAAAACCACACCACCAAAACACCAGAACAAACAAACAAAAAACCACTAGAGACCTTACTCTTCTACTAGGAGACATTGGAAGACTTTACTTTTCTTATTTTTTTAACATCATCATATGAGAAGGAATAAATGGATCACTAGGTATTCCTGAGCAATACATTTGGCCTGTTAGACTGAAATCAGTTCAGCACAGTGGGATCAGAGAGAGAGGCCCATGGGAAATATGGCCACAATTTGCATGTGGCCATGAGCCGTTACAGTTATTTATTTTTCCCTCCTGACATCTGTATGTTGTTTCTGTTGAGCCTTACTTACCCTTTTGGCAAAGTTTTTAAAAGAATGTTTTTTGGTTGTTTGTTCATATGCACATTGCAGCTTTATCCACATCTGCTTACAAGTCCAGATGATCATCAAGTGTCTAAATATGAAGGAACTTAAGTCAAAATGAAATTCTGTGTCTGTTTTGGAGTAAGCTATTATCATAGCTCAAGAGATTTAGCTTGATAGCCAGGGATTTTTTTAAAAAGTCAGGAGCCAGATGCTGTCCTGCTCTCTGTGCATCTTTCCAGACTCCCTTAGCTCCTGAGGCAGAAGTACCTGTGCTAGTCCAACAGCAGGTTGATGCGAACCTGACACTGACATCGGGTGAAGTTCAATGGGAAATGTAGTATAAACGTGATATGGGTATACTATCGTTACATCTTCATTTTGATACTGTAGTGATGGGTTTTCATTTATTCCAAGATGAAGTAACAGTGGTGACCACAGTGGCATGAACAGTTTTTATCCCATGCCAATAGCTGCCATGTTCCTTCTTTCATTTCTGCAGATAGAGTAACACAGGTAAAATGACAATGTAAGATAAGCTTCATATAGTTCTGAGAATTTCACTTCTCCTGTAATTTGGGTAAAAAAGCCAATTGAGACATCTTACAGCTAGCCACTAGAGTCTCATCTTGTTTCATTCTGCAAGGTGAATTATTATAATTTTTTGATGGAGAGTTACCAGTCCTAAAGAAATGTCAGCTTATTCGGTTTGTTAGGAAAGCCTTGTCTCTTCAGAGCATGAACAAAAAATACTCAATTACTTTGTGCCAGTTATTGCAAAGTTTCCCAGGCTTTCTAATACTGGTCTAGGCAAGCTCTGATCTTCAGGTTTGTGAATTTCTTTCTCATGGCATTTATACTGTACTGAAGGAGCTGTATGAAGACCTATCTGTACTTGAATCAAATGATCCAGGGTCCATAGATGACTAAATAAAGCATGGGGGCTGTTCTCTTCCTGCCTCTTTTTTTTTTTTTTTCTTCTTAATCATACATCTTCTCTATTTTTTCTTGTTTATCTTTTCCTTTCATAATGTCTGTTTTTTGGTGGTCTGCTGCTCTTTATGTTCCATTCCTTTGGGTTTACAGCTTTTCTCCAACCCAGTACACCTTTATATTCTAGTATACCTTGATATACTAGTATACTTTGTCAGACATGATATGCCTTGGTGTACTCGAACTAGTTTGACAGGAAAAGGCCCATCCTGAGAAGACAGGCAAACTGAACTGTTTGCTTCAGTGCTTATCATACAACAATACGTATAAAATTGTTGAAGGCGGAGGAAAGGTAGGGAAAAGGATATTAGTGTGTGCACTTTTTTATTCAGACCTAGAAGTTAAATGGCTATAGCTTGTGTTATATGAAATAAGAAGGCAGGTTATGTGTCCTAGGAAAAAGTGGAGAATGAAGGGTGGATGAGTAGTAGTAAAATGTGACAAGCAGTGTAAAAAATAAGATAAAATATCAGTATATTGAAACTGGGAAATAGAAGGAAAAAAGTTGACAATTGCTGTCTCTTAAATGTAGCTTAATATTTGTTACGTCATGGACATCACTTTCTACCATGCTCTTCGGACTTCTAGTGCAGTAACTCATCGCATGCCAGTCAGTTTATCTTCACCACATAACAGGCTGGACCCTGTGTTTTTCCTTATTTTGTCTGTCAGCTATAGCATTCAAGTTTTAAGAGAGATTATTTATTAAAGTCTCCTCAATGGTGTTTAAATTTAGTACATGAATTAATATGACTCAAACCAGAATATTTGGTTCACCTTCTCGTATCTGTTTTGTTTCCCAGTTTATGAATTCCTGTTAATTTTTGTATTACTTTCTACTACCCAATTTGTAAAATCAGTAAACCTATCATTTCAAATGCATTTTTGTTCTATGTCCATAATATAACCTGCACAGAGCAAAAAATCTGAAAATAAGTCTTAGGAAACTAATAGTAAGGAAGCAAAATTAGGACATCTTCATTCTCTAGCATGATGCTCCACTAAACACTTTGACTTTTCTCTAGATCATAGCTAGAGCTCAGCTTACACAACACAGAGATTCTATATCTGTGGTGTGCAGTCTTCTGTATGTTTACGTTCTTCCATTTTAATGATGTGAAAACTTAAGTAATTTATTTTAAAAAATTAAAAGTATGTGAATGTGCCTGAACTAGAACTTAGGATTGTCTTTCTAAAATACCCCTTTAATTTGTACTCTTAATTTGATGTAATAGTAAAAGGAATAACAAGTACTGATACTTATATTTAAACAGGCAAATCAGCCAGGGTTTTTGCAGTGTTAGCAGTTTTTATTGTTATATGAAAATGGTCATTGACTCATCTCCCAATTTCTGTTAGTTTCAGAATTTTACATTTTGGCATTTTGGTGAATAGAGCCAGTGTCTTCAGAGGGCAGCTGCCACTTGCAAAGCTCTGGTGCAGATTTAGGCAGGCTTTAGATTTTTCTTTTAGTTTATGCCTTTCTTTAAAATGATACCCACATTTAGTAGTGCATAAGCTCCATGATAGCAGGGTGGTGTCTGCGGTTTCACATTTCTTGCTTGGGCATGAAGTAGTAGTTGTGCTATCTTGATGACGATGATTGGGAGGGATATTGGGGAAGGAATTCCTGAGTAATTCAGACTTGAAAATTACATTATCACATGTTGTTTGAGAGTCTTATTTGTCTCAAAATGTGCATTGAAATAATATGGAAAATTTGATTTGTTAATTCTTTTTAGATGGAATTGATTAAAAACATAAGCACTGCTGAGCAGCCCTATTTATTCACTAGGCATGTTCATTTCCTCAACTTCTCAAGGTAAGGCATTTTTTCAGTCGAAAGTCTTTTTCGTTGATTTCTATTAATTGTAGTACAGAACAGTTTCCCTCCTTTTTTATACACATAAACAGTACTATGTACTTTTTTTTTTATTTTCTCCTTTCTGGCACTGAAAGTCACATTCAGAAGTCGGGTTGGGTTTGTTTTCATGCACTGTCTTTACTACTGAATAGTTACATGCAATATGTTTTTGAAAAGCCAGGATGCTGTTGCATGACTTTGCCCCAGAGGTGATCTTGGCTTACAGCATTTCCAGCCAACAGGCATGAGATGATAACTTGGGTCTTCAAATTATGCACTCTTGTTTTAAAAGTGGCAGCACGCTGTTGTGAATGTTCCATCTCTGTATAGCCAGATACTAATGTGAGACTGAAAACTCCACTTCATTAATTTTGTACCTGGAATGACTCTTCACCAATTTAACCAATTTAATTTTGTTCTGACAAAATAGTCCCCATTCCACAGGATACAGAAGTATTTATGAACCATGCAAACATTATGTTCTGTATCATGGGAGTGCAGTCCCTTCTGGCAGCTATTTAGAAGTATGCAGCAAGACTCTAGAGACATTTATAGCATGGAATGTGAAGAAAATTGAATTTGGATGAAACTTCTGAGGAATTTTTGGAAGGATGTGAATGAGTGATGCCAGTTAGCATTTAGCCAGGACACAGAGGTTAAAACTGACTGCAAATGGTTATTGCCCAGGCTGTAAATTTAATTTGGAAATTATATTCAGGAACCTGTGCAGCTAGGTTGGACTCCTCATATTTACACACACACAAAAAAAATCTGTAAAAGTGTGAATTTTCTACAGATCTTTGCAAAAGCTTGCATAACTTCCTAGCAGTTTGTGGAGAGGTAACTCCATAAGAATAGACATGTGAGCAAACCCAGACTTGATGGCGCCAGTAAGAATGGCTGCAGGGAAGATGTAAACAAGGACACACACAAGGACGGTTACAGGGAGGTTGTAAACAAGGACACACGGGGACAGCCACGTGTGGCACCTGACACAGGAGTGAAGCAGCAAGAAAATGGAGGCATAAGGCGGAACCAAGGGAGGCGCCTTGAGAGGAGTACCTGGCCAATCAAGAGATGTTGCTTAGCGCCTGGCAGAGTTGGTTACCAATCAGAGTGGTGCTTCCAGCGTGCGGTTAGCGCTGGTGGGTATATAATGAGTGAGCTTCGGGCAATAAACGGCAATGCTTGGATTATATTAATCCGTGTACGCGTTGTCCATTGATCTCCCGCCGCAGCAGTTTATTTACATGGTATTGTCAGGGCACGTCCTTTGAGTGTATGGCTTCAGGCAAGGGTAGGCGACGTATTAAGAAATTATAAAATTGGTAGGGAGGCTGTTGTTTAGTTTTGTTTCTTTAGAAAATAAAGTATTTTGAGCAATTGGAAATTCACTTGTTATATAACTTAACTACGGGTATGATTTCTTTACATAAAACCAAGAAGAGTTAAACAAAATTCTGATCTTCTCTCTTCTCTATTCTAATTGCATTAGAAATCCATTTCTAATGTATTATTCTTAAAGAATAAAACTCGTTAGAATAGGACTTCACATATTTGGTAAATGATCTCTTCTCTCTGCTGATGTGCAAGATCAAACAAGCAGCCACACCTGTAGGTTGAAGGGAAATTTCTTGATTAAACTGAGTTTTCAGAGATGGTAGGCAATAGCAGGTACATTGTTACCTCCTGCTTCCCAAAAGATCTTGTTTTCTGTACATACAGTACATCCTTGCCAGATAGGCAACGTATTTCTTCTGTAATATTCTACCAATACAAATTTGTAAAAATATATAAAATTTATCTGAGATGTGTACAAGTATTTGCACGTTCCTTTTTGGTTGTTCCTTGCAAACCTGAAAATTTTTATTTATTTTTTTTTTTAATTGAGATAACACATTTGTTTTAACTAGTAGCTGTAGTGTAATGAAAAGGCTGATGTGTCTTTTAAATGAGACATCACTGAAGTGCATCAACATTGCTTACTATTGGTTTAGCATTTCCTAGTGTTTTCTGATAAATTAAACATTTTAGAGAGTTTTAGTCTTTAGTGTCAAAATTTATTGGTGGTGTTATACCTATCAGTGAAGTAGCATGTTGAATATTTTCTCTGTTCCTTAATTCCAGGGTGATTTTTTTAAAAACTGATTTAATTAGGAACGGCAGTGTCAAGTATTGATTATGCAGAAATTTAAAGGCTGTTATTTAAATACGTATTATAAATATTACAGTATTGTGAAAACATTTTAATTTTGCTTGGGTTTTTGTTTTTTTTTTAAATTTTCCTTTATAGACTGTCTCTAGTGGATAGATGAACTCTAATTGTCTATGGAATATGCTTCTTCCTGTTTGCCCCATCTTTTCTGTCAGCTCAACATAACAGCCATGCAATACCCCAGAAATTAAAAGTATGAGGGTCAAAATATCAGTGTGGTGTTTTCTGGCTGATAGCTGAAGACCTTAGACAGCAGCTCACTGTGAGCAGCCAGCACAGTGAGGAGCGGGACAGATGCTCAGGGGTAGATGAGAGACAGCTGACTTCTGACCACAGGCTTAGGACAGCTTCAGATCCATGAAAGGCTCAAAATTCACCTTGAAGGCTGAAGAACTCTACTTTGGTGAAATCTCTTATTCCTTCCCAAGGAAAGGGATGAGACTATCTATGTGCTATTGTACCAGATCTGTTAGTGGAAATAATTTTACTGTGGGCAACCATCCTGAGCGTGAGCTCCATGACCCAACTCACTTCTCATTTGACATTTTATACCTTTGAAACCAAGCTTTTGTTTGCAGGAAGAGATAAAGAATGCTTTATTCACCACCTTCCTGTGTGTATTCAGCTGACAGGTAGGAGACCGAAGGCATGTTTTCTTTGCTGTTTCTTTTGGTAAGCTTGAAAGTCACTGTTTGGACAAAAGGAGTCTCTTCCACTCACCTTGCACTTCTCTGCTCGAGTGCTTTCAAGATCTCTAGGGATTGTGTGAAGTCGTTTAGAGTGTATCACTGAGGTACAAGAGAAGCAGAGAAAATGTAAGCAGAGTCATGCAGAATGGAAGCCTGCTTTGCTTTTGCTTATTGGTAATTCTCAGCTTCCCAAACAGTAATAAGAAAAATAAACTTGATTTTTGCTTAACGTCACTGATGTGAATAGCAGCAATGACAAATCACTTGGATTTCCCCCTTTGCACCCTGCACCTGCTTATAAACCTGTCAGTGCTTAAAGCTCTCTGATTATTCAGAAAAGTGTCACAGCATTTACTTATGGTTGTTTCCAACTGAAAAAAAAGGGATTGTATTTTCTTTCCAGAAGAAACCTCTAGTGAAAGTGAGCTAAGCTTTCACTGTACAATTTGAGCACATGCATGTTTCTGAGGCACCATTAGCTTTGCTGAACAAAGTTCTGAAAACTTGAAACTCTCATCCTGACCTGAATGCTTGCCAGAGCAATTTTCCTCTCAGTTTTTAACAGTGTTTTAAGAGTGCCTGCTGGCTCAGCTGACTGAATGAATCCTCATTTACTCTCTTACATCTTCATCTTTTCATTCAATATTATCTTTTCTCAATCTGGAGTAGTGCAAAGAGGCAGACAAAAAGACAAGTCTTAAAAGGACACATTAAAGTAAGTCTTACGTGAAGTTTTACAGACATAAATCTAATTAATTACAGCTTCAAACAGAAGATAAAATAAATTTCTTGCTCTTCTTTGATGTGAGTGAATTTTTACGTAGCACTTATCACAGGAAATGCTTTTATTCTCTGTGGCTTGCAGCTTCTCTTCCCAGTCTCTCCAGTGCAGCTCGGGCTTGCTTTAGGAGGCAACCAGTTCCACCTTCACTTGTGAAGCACTTAGGAGGTTTGCCTCCATGCAGAGATAAGCGCTCAAAAAGGGCACATTGCAGGACCAGGTTGACAGATATCATTTATCTTTGTCATGTTCCAATTCCTGTTCAAAGTCAATGCTGCATGTATTTAAAAGGTTTTATGGGAACCATTAAATTAATAAAAATACTGGTGTGGTTTTTTGTCTCTTTCTGAATTGGAGTTTGTATACTAGTGTTGCTGGGAAAAGCATCTGGAATGTTAATCAGAAGCAAATATTAAGGAATGTCTGTACTTTAAGCAGGTAAAGATATATATGCTGATACATTTGCTGAAATTGCAGGTGTTATCAGTCTATTTATTTAGCCTGAGATAAAATGAATCAGGCAGAAGCATCAGGTTTGTGGAAAAGCCCCACTTGACCTTTTAATGATTTTCTGCTGAATTAAGTACCTATTATAGTCTTTGGACAGCTACTCAAGTTGCATGGTGTGTGCTCCAAATGACACAGATTTTCAGAGAAGCAGAAAGAACATTTGCAGAAACACACTGGGGGTGGTGAGGCTGTGGCTTTGGGTCAGGATGAGTCAGGGATGGGGAGAATTGCGCAACTCCTGTTTTGGCGGAGGGAAGGCAGCTTTCCTCCCTCTGACACCAAACTTATCTTCTGAGCATGCTTTTACAAACCCTGGTTCAAGTAGAGCAAGAAGCTTGGTTGCTCTCTTCTGTCTCAGGGCAAATGAACGTTACAGGGGAATGTGTTAAAATCTAAAGATGTGACTCTGTCAGTGGCTGGTGACTTTTGCTTATTAAAGGCTGGTGGATTAGGTCAGGTTAAAGTCATAAGAAGGAGAAGCATTAAAAAGACCACCCAGAGAGGGAAGTGGGCTTTTTCATGCCTCACTGGAGCCATGAATTCTTTACTTTCTGCTGTAGTTATAGGCCGCTGGGGAATGATCTCCTTTAAAATTTCCTATGATGTGGTAAGGAGATGCAGAGATAAAGCATCTTATTTGTTCAAAGCCAGGATGACTTATTGCCCAGCATTAGTATGTAAGGAGTTATCCTTTCTGTGCTGTCGGTCTGCTTCCTTTCAGCTGCAGTTTAATATCTGTGGCATGTATTTAGCATATGTGTGTATGTGCTCGAGGGGAAGGGACAACACTTTAATTTTAGCATAATTTTCTAAGGAAATAAGACTCGGAGCAGTTCCAGCTGTTTTGCATGCCTTTCCAGTTTCTCTCCATGCTAATTCCATAAATAATTTCTGAACTCCTTGGCCAGTTTTAAACCTAATTTGGAAGGCCAGTAGAAGACTCAGAAACAACCACACTGTTGCAGGTACATCTGCTGAAGGGAAAACCAAGCAAAATTGAGCTGCTGGACCTTCTGTTCGGTCACAGCCAGCAACCACCTCCCTGTGCCCTGCTTGGATGCCAGCTGCCTAGCTCTGCTGTGTCCCTCTTGCTCAGTGCATGAGGGGTGCAGGGGCACAGGTTTTGGGGAGAAGAGAAAGATCTGTTGTGTCTTCTGCTTGGGAGGGTACTTGTATTTAGTCCCTGGAATCAAGATGAGAAGTATTTCTGGTTTTCTGTTACTCATCAGCAGAGTTAATGCTTGAAGTTCTTGTTTTTCTTGAAAAAGCCTTTTTTGGTAGACAGTCTGTATCAGCTTTACTGATTTTAATTTTTTATGTTACTTTTTAAAATAGACACAATGACTGATACTGGTTAATGAAAATGAGTAAATTGAGCTGCTGTGGTGGCAGACAGTGTCACTTGCAGCAGTGCTGATCAGTTTGGATGCTTTCCTTCAACTCTGACCTGAATTCTGGATTACCAGTTGCAGTAAATCACATGCTGTGTGAAGGCAGAGGTAGACAAAGAGAGATTTGATCTGGATAAGCCCAGAACTAAACTTAGTTACTGAACATTGTTCAGGGCTTTTTTTGGTTTTTATCAGTTTTGTGTTTTTTCTCATGCAGAAGCAGCTCTAAAACTTGCCATTTAACACAGTACTTTGACATTACAGCATTCACTGTTCTTGGGCTCTGTAAAATATGTCCATAGCCAACAAACAAAAAGAAGGTAAATTTTGAAGGATTAACTTGTGAATGTGAGTAAGCTGCATGTTTGAAAGCAGGAGCATACTCCGTGCTAACAGTGTGGTGTTTGAAAGCCTTGCATGTTAGCTTGTTGATCATTTGTAAGGATTGGATGATACATTTACAGGTTTTTTTGTGGCAAATAAATATCTTGCTTTGCCATCATGTAACCTATCTGTGTGTCATTATGTATTCATTGATTTGGAAATAGAATTTCACTTTTAATGTTTTTTATAGGCTGGTAAGAGTTGGTAAAACCATGGTGATTCTATGATGCTGTTCTCATTGACTTAAAAGAGCTTCATAGGATATTTCTCACAATGCTCAGACTTATTAATAACTTGAGGATTTTTGTTTCTCCCTCTTTCTGGAACAAGTAATACCACACACAGTGTAGATGTTTTGCTGAACATTCCTATTATGTGTTTTCACCGTGCACCACTAGCTTTTGAACAGAGTGTGCTGGGCAAATGCCTGATGCTGAATGTCCGTGACCCTTTGAAGGCAAATTCATACTTTGTATGGATGGCAGCATTTCACTCAGTTCACACTGATTCTGTACAGCTCAGCTGTGGGAGGGATTGGGCCCTTTGAATGCCTCCTTGAATAAACATCTTGAAACAATGATTGCAGCCTAAGATTATCTACTAAAGTAGTTTAATGTAGAGTTTTTCTCCTTTAAAAATAACTGTAGATGCCTAGGAAGTGTCACTAAAAATATGGTAACAAAAAAAAATTATTACCCTCTGGGTAAGCTCTTAAAAGTGGGAAAATGTCAGCTAAACTTGTGTGCTGCCTTAACACTGTGTCTTTATGTGTGTTCATTATAATCTATACTTTTTTGCTATAACACATCATGAAACACTTTCTACCATCATGTGAGGTCTGCCTTGTAAAGTACACATTTTGTGAATGACCACATGGTGCTGTAATCCCTCCTACATCTTTTTTCCTCTTTTATACTGCATTTTTTTAATGATCTGAGTGTGCAATGTTTTTTCACTGTGACTTGATGGAAGGCTAAGCATAAATCTAACATGCAGTTTGACCTTTGTATGGTCTAAGGGGTTTTTTTTCTGATTTATTTTTAAAAAAAACATTGCTTTATGGTGAGTTTTCCCAAAGATTTTAAGATTATCTGATTTAAAATTTATTTCCATAGATTTCCTGTGTTCCTCACATAACAGACTTTTTAGCTTTCATTCAGCTGGTAATACAGTATTCTCAGAATGGAGATGGTGGATTGAAATTTAGTTACTAAAGGTGGGATTAGGTACAACACCTAAATTACCTTATTTTTACTATTGCTTGATTTCTGTGCTCACATTCGCACTGTAGATTATATTACTAGTGGGAGAGCAATTTAATTTAAGAAAGAAGTTGATTACTCTAAAAGAGAATAGAGAGAATGATCAGAGATATAAAAAGACTTTTCCCTATGTAAGCTTTCGTGTATAACCTCTTTCACCCTCAGCAAGTTTGCCGATGACACCAAGCTGTGTGGTGTGGTCGACACGCTGGAGGGAAGGGATGCCATCCAGAGGGACCTTGACAGGCTGGAGAGGTGGGCCCATCCCGACCTCATGAAGTTCAACAAGACCAAGTGCAAGGTCCTGCATCTGGGTTGGGGCAATCCCAAGCACCGATATAGGCTGGGCAGTGACTGGCTTGAAAGCAGCCCTGAAGAAAAGGGCTTGGGGGTACTCATGGATGTGAAGGTCAATATGAAGNATTGGGAGGTGTCCCTGCCCATGGCAGGGGGGTTGGAATGAGATGATCTTTAAGGTCCCTTCCAACCCTTACAATTCTGTGACAATTCTATGATTCTTACATGCTGTGGTGCAGTCACCTCTCAGCCTTCTCTGTAATTTTTTCCTTTCTTTTTTTCTTTTTAAGCTGAAGCTTTTCAGTTTCTTGACATTTTCCAATTGCAAGGCTTTTTTTTTTTTTCTCCTCATCCATCTTGTGACCCTGCAGTGAACTTTGTGCATGCATTGCTTAAACTGGACTCTGTTGGAGGTCACATCATTGCTGTGACAGGTCTTTGCTCCTCTCTGGTTTTGCTTCTCAGAAAAAGGGAAACTAGGATTGTTCTGGCCTGTAAGGTCTCACACACTGCTTATAACCTGTGGAGACATGCAAGTCCTTCCCAGCACTGCTCATTCCCTGTGAGTGTCCTCTACTTCTGGTTCTAGATGCTTTGGGTTTCATTTGCCATACTACAGTGCCTGATATTTCTTTATGTCTTGCTTACCCTGTGGCTCAAGTGGCTCTTTATCAGCAAACCTCTCCCTTCATTCTCTCCTTTTAGAACATTGTTATCTGAAAATGTTATCAGTAGTTTTGCATTTATCTTCTGAATCACAGATTATCATGTTAAACTGTGTAGATTCAAAGCCTCAGGCATAATGATATCCACAGCTCCCTCTATTTGATGGTGATTACATAGAACTTCACATTTGGGACAGGGCAGCCATGTTCTCAATTTAAGTTACATTGATTTTTATATTCTATACGCTATATATGTGATATACACTGCGAAGTTACAATGACTTTTTAATTATACCAAATTTACTCTATTTCAGTTTCCACAGGGACATTCCTAGCATTATCTTGAGTAGCTGCGACAGCCATTTCCAGAGAACAACTGGAAACACCCATGACACTCTTGATAAATGTATTCATATGAGAAGTTGAATATCCAGTGCCAAGTGCATTGCAACATCCTTTCCATTATAACCTTCCTAAGAAATTGAGCCCCAAGATTTTATGTGAATGTACCTATCTCCGCCAAATCTGTGGTCTCATCCAGTTTTGAAGTTGTGTCTCTCCTACACACCACATTGGTTGATTTAATGCTTTCCAAAAAGCTCTATCAGCTGTTCTACTATTTGCTGGAATTTTATTCTAATAATTTGTAATTCATTTTTCTGTTCCTCTATATAATGTGAAACATTTGCATCTCTGAATTATAATGAAATGTTAATCAGAGGTCCAGAGAGATCTGAGACCGACCTTTGGAAAGTCTTGAATACAAGGTACCTGGAATTAAGTGATTTTAAGTAATACAGAGTCTGACTATAGCTACTGTTCGTGTTTTACGGAGAATTAATGTTTCCTCTATTACATGTTTCCAGCTATATCTTTGCATTACATAAATGAAAACACAATTAGTATTTCCTTCTCAAGTGTTGCCTTTACTTGAGTTTGTATCAGACAGGGTTTGTACTAGTGTGGTGCTGTTTGTTATGACTTTGATATCCTCAGCATAATGAAAGGCATAGGAAAAAAAAAACCCTCACTGTTTAGCGTGCATGAATGTAAAAGACTGACAGAAATGCAACATAAAAGATTCTGAGAGATTTACAGGATAGTGAAATAGAGAAATGTAAGGCTTTATAGTGTAATCTTTTAGCCATTCACTGGTCTGAGGCAGTTTACTAAGCAATACCCAGAGGACTCAGTTGTGACTTTTACAATGACATTATCCAGACACATCACTTCAGAAGCTGAAATTTCTACTAGTAAAATCACAGCTCCAGAAACAGTAATTAATGAGTGGAGTGTTGCCAGTTTGCACTATTTTACTGTCAACTTTGAACTACTGGGTATTTTGGATCCTCAAGGACACCTCCCCATTCAAGCCCTGCCAGCCAAGGATGCTGTTTTGAAACAAAGATTTTTCTAGACTCACTTCTTTTTTCCCATACTAATTCCAAATAAAAGCTTGAGAAATGAACACATTGTAGGATGAATGCACACAAGCTGGAAGTGAGGCACTGCAGACAGAAGCAAGAAGATAGACTCTTTGATTTTGGAGTCTGGTGATACCCTGTAGTCCTCAGCCTCCTCCTCTGGGTATTTCTGTAGGTTGTCCTTGAGGAGGATTGTTGGAGCATCCCAGAGATGCCTGGTGCAGAATAGGGCTGCTTTGCCACAAATGCATGCTAGTACAAGACTTTATATTAACTTTTCATTTCAAGATATCTTTTTCAGAAGACAGATTTTGATGACACTGCATCTTATTTAAGTCCTAAAAAGGTGAAAGTTGTATGTTAGTGCTTTTACATGTGAAGCTGTACTACAGAGCAGGTAATGGAGCCATAATATAATTGATGAGTAAAGCTTGCTGGGCAATTATGCTCTTGATGTGTGATTCTCAGCTGTATGAAACTGTAAAAGGAAATTATGCTTCCTTTCTAAGAAAGACACAATATGCCTGTCCCTATTAATATTAGGTGACTGTCAGCTCTTGTTTGCTTCCATTATATTGAATTTATAGCAGCCAGCTTATTTAAGGGGAGACATTTTACATTAAAAGAGTAAGAAGCAGCCATAGTTCTTATAGAGAATAGATTGGGAGTCTTCTCTTCCATGAGGAGTGTGGTTTGCCTGCAGGGATGAAGAAGCCTGCTTCTGCGCGTGCCAAGAGTTTTGTGCTGAATGGAAATGCAGCAGCCTCCCGAAGTGAAGTGAAATGAAAAATAATAGGAGCTGAGAGATCCTCTATTTTAGAGCCAAGCAAATTGATTTGGTTGATTTTTTTTTTTTTTTAATTCTTTTATATATTCTTTTTAGACTCATAAAGGGTTTGCAAATAGTTTTGAACAGAGATTTTGCTCATGTAAATAATAAAATTGGAATTCATTAGAGAAATTTTTCTAAGGGACAGAGTTGCAACATCTGGCATACTTCTCAGGCCTTTTTCTGTTTGCTTTTATTAGAAATGGGATGAGGGAATATATTATTAATGAACCTAAGTACCACTGATTGAAGCCTGCAAGCATTCTAGTTATTTTGATAAGAACTCCAAAAATATACCAGTCATAACAGAGCAGTTAAAACTAATGGGATTTAATAGTACATACTGAATAAATTGGGATAAGTTAAGTGCAGGAAGAGCGCTGCAGAGGATCGGTGTATGCACTTCCAGTGCTCTGCTGGAGTGGTGTTGTCCTGGCCCACTCTACCCAGTGGCACTGATGTGCTGCTGGTAATGAGAATGATCAGGACCTTTATAGTGCAGGATCCAATCTTAATCCCGCTCAGAGAAGGTAAGCCTTCTGCTCAGACCCAGAAAAATATGATTGTGTCCCTTTTGGAATCCTTCAAAACAGGTATTTGAGTATAAATAAGGTGGCATTAAATATATCATGAGAGCACAAGATGTTATTGTTTGCAAGAGCACTTTCATGTGGGTGTTGTTGATTTGAAAAGTTTCACTCTGGAGAGCTAGGTAATATTTAATGTGTTGTGATTGATAGGTACCTAAAAATATGCAGAACATGCATGAACAAATGGAGCGTTGATTTGCCCTTTTTTTTTTTTTCCTTTGAATAACTTAAGGTTATTGATTTTTTTTAATTATTATTTTTCTTTTAACCAGTAGCATTTTTCATGCCATGTGAGTGCTGCTTAGCTTTCATAAAACAGTCTCAGTATAGTCCATAGAAACAAATGATTGGAATTTGAAATACTGTACACAATGTTTTAAAAAAAATGTAGATTTGAGTAAGAGTCAGAACAGACTTAATTTTTCTCAAAATCCCCCACTTTTTGCCTGTTGGAGTGGCTGCAGCTGGGTGTACCAGGCTGGTTACAGTGTGCAGGAAAACAGAAATTCGAGCTGTCCTGTGTTTTGTTTGGGCACAGTCTCCATTTGAGAAATGAGAAGCTCTTTTGTAACTCTTGATGAAAGACATCTCAGCTGTCCTCTCGGGATGGACGAGCTTGCATGTGCCTCTTCTCTCAGAGCTGTTGGTACGGAGTTTGCAGTTCATGTGTTTGAGGACTTGACCTTACCAGCAAAAGGACTGACTCTGACACTTTGGTGGGTTGGTTATACAATCTGACCCCTCCTTTTACTTCAGAAAAGACAGTATATGTTGAATATTTCTATCTAGATAACTAATAGCTGCCTGGTTTTTCATTTTTTTTTTCTTCTGAGGAGCATTTAGGCTTAGCATCTTCTACAAAACCTGGGGCAAGATATTCCTGCCCTCTTGCTTCTCTGAATCTTGTAATCTTTCTATCATAAGACAACTTGCTGCTGTCATCGCTTCTTACTTCCTTTATTGCTTCCCCTTTTCTTTGCTTTTCTTCACTCCCTTCTGTCTTCAGATTATTGCTGATCTGCTGCTGATCAAGCAGCAGGAAGATAATGCGTTCAATAATTTAGGTGCAACCTGTTCTTGCCAGCAATTTTACGTGAAAAATTTAGTTTTCATGGCTACCACCCATAGCATACACCAGAAACTTTCTGTTTGAATAAATATTGTTAAAGCTTTATGCCCTTACTGTCCTATGGTATTTGCAGGAATGTCTTTTTTTCAATGTAGGGTTTATGTCTGTATAAAGAAAAAAAGCAGCAAAGACTAGCTCAGAGAAGAATTCAGGATATTTCCCTTGCACACCCATGTCAAAACTGGGCTATGCACTAATCAGGAAGCAAGGAGCATCTGCCTTCCTAATTGGATTGCTTTAAAATTTTACGCTGTGTGTGCAATTTCAAATTATGGCAGTGATCCTACAACACTGAGGTCAATGAAATTACTGATATGCATAGTTATTCATGAGACAAGCTTTTGCAGACTGTATTTAGTGGTCTGGGGAATCATGCAGAATAAAAATCAAGTTGAAACTGTATGGGATTTTTCTCTTCTACTAGAATTCATCTTTTTAAACAGTTTTGCTGGCTCTTCAATATTTATGAGGAGCCCTGATCTTTTATTATACATATTCAATTATTCATCCGACTCAAAAGATGAAGAGAACCCGAGGGTGCTTTTTTAATCTAAAGGGTATCTTCAGTTTTGTCTTTTCTAATCTTTATGTATTTTCTTTTAAAAATGTAAAATATTATTGAGTCAAAATCATCAGAACAGCATTTAAATAACTTAAATATGGCTATGCCCTCAAGCTCCCAAAAATAAGCATAAACTAGTGCTTAAGTAAGAATTGTTCTCCTAAGTTGGGGAAATAGAAGGGAGAAACATAATTCATATTCTTATATCTGGCAAATTCCAAGTTGAATTTATCCTATGAACTTCTCAATCCGAAAAGGTTTTGTTTAATTTTGACGACAGAACAGTGTTGGCAACTTTCCTTTTTTTTCTTCCAGTTAGGCTTGTTCTCCTGATGCTGTGTATTGATGTAAAATATGGAGTCAATATTTTTAACGCTGTGAAAATACAGTATAATCACAGACCTTCTCAAGCTCCATTTTCCTCCTTTCCTCTTTTTGTATTCCACCTATTAAACTGAAGATCTTTGTCATTAACTGCCAGGAGGAGGCGTACAAGAGGGTAAAGTTGAACTGATGAGGTTGCTCTGGTTTATCTCCTCCTCTCTAAATTGCAGGTACCTATGCTGCATTTTGCTTTCGTGCAGAGCCTGGTCATAGCTGAGTTTATTCTTTCTGCTTCCTCAAACTTGCATGTACTTGAAATTGATAATTATTTTTTTTGAAGGATGAATTTTCATACTGACTTTTTAAAAAGAAACTTCATGAAGTGCAGTACAAGGATAAAGCATTGCATAACCATGAAATAACCTCAAATCCAGCTGGTGGTGCAGGCTGGGAGTGAGGGGAGGAAGATCTGCACAAGTTCCAACAAATACAAATATGGAAATACCATGCATATCTGTCAGTTCATCCAAAGAAAACCTTTTGAAATAAGCTTGAATGTTGCAAAATCCTTTGCACGTTACTACACTTGCTGTACAGGTGAAAGTGATCCAAGGCTGCCTTATGGCGGTTAGTGTTAGGCAATGCCTGCTCTGACATGACTTCCCAGATGGAAAACATGTTGAGAAGAAGAAATGCTCTTTCTTGGACTCAGCTGCAGAAGGTTCTCCATCTGAAAACAGCAAGAAGAAAACTCAAGAAGCAAAACTATTGACACAGTGGAAAAAATTATCTTAAACTAAAATGTTTGCAGTATACATGTATCTTAATGTGGTATCATATTTACCCCTCATCCTAAAGAAATCTTACATGCTTTTACAAAGTTTTGGTAACTGGCTTTATTCTTCTGAGTTACATCCCTAGCCTTGTAAAAGCTCTGAACTTTTGTAGAGAGTAATTTGTAAACATTCAGATGAAAGAGGGATATGTGTGCCTGTGTGGAACCTTCTGATGAGATTCACCCATTTTTCTTCCCACCAGGTTTGGAGGAGACCAGCCGGTGTACATCAATATTATTAGAGATCCTGTCAATCGATTTTTATCCAATTATTTTTTTCGACGTTTTGGAGACTGGAGAGGAGAACAGAATCACATGATCCGTACCCCCAGCATGAGGCAGGAGGAAAGATATCTGGTACGTTTAAATGAAAGGCTCTGATTTCCCAGCATCATTACAAAATGCTGATATTCAGACTGGATGCTTGAAGGGACTGAGGCATCTTTTGTCTTGTTTTTTTTTCTCTTTGTCTTGCCTGGTCCTTGGTTTGGTCAGCTTTAGTATGTAGAGTGTTGCTGATGAATTCAGTGATCCATTTTGATCTTGTATGAACTGACAGCAAGTCCCAAGTTGAAACTGTTCAATTGCAGTCCTTTCACTGGGTTGGATTTGCACTGTATGGTGGTTAGGCATAATAATTCTGCTGATAATTATCACTGTGAATATTCGGAAAGATTTTTAGGTTGAAACAATATCAGTAACTATGCAGCCTCAGAGGAGGAAAATTGAGAAACAGAGCAATTTAGTGAGCCCAAGCCACTAATGTTCTTGCTGATACATTGTGCATAGCGTTCTTTATACCAAGGCTCTGATCCAGTTCTTAGTTTGTTTTTGTTACTTTTTTTCAGTTAAGGAGGTGGCAATAATGCTGGATAAGCTGTTCATAATACATTTTAATTTTGTGCAACTACTGAACTGTCGTAACACCAGTCAGCCTTTGTCACAGACCAAAGTCCTGTAACAGTAGGTGTTCTACAAATGCTGAATGAGAAACACAGAAGCTATGGAGGTGGTCAGTTTGTTTGATACTGATCTCTCTGCATGCACACCAGCACATCCCTAAGAAGAAAAACAGTGGAATTAAATCTTGCCCTCTCTATGGAACCTGCAGAGGACTCAATGACATAGCAGTGACTGGAGAGTTTGATGGTGTGCTGTGAGCTGTTGCTGGCCAGATGTAATACCAGACCAAGAGAGGGCTGTTGCTTTTGGAGAAGAGAGATGATGTTTCTGCAATGTTTTGAAAGGGCATTAGAGTACAAGAAGTAGTGTGGATGAGCTGTAGAGAACGTGGCTCTGAATGACTGCTGCGCAACATGTTTCAGTCCTAGCTGAGGTCAGATGCAGTTTTTTCCATATGACAAGGCTGTGTTTATTTCTTTTGTGCTTCACTCTTGTTTGTCATGCAAAGCCCTGTGAGCAGATGAGCTTATAAATTATGAATAACTGAAGGGTGGGGGGGACAGGAGGTGTCAGTGTAACTATACGTAGCCTTAAACTTTAATGACATCTGCTATACAGATATAAACTCATTTCAACAATGTTGCAAAAGGCATCTTATTTGCTATATGTCTAGAGATACTTGAGAGGTCCCTGTGACATCTGAGCAGGATTTGACCTCCTGGTGCTCAGAGTTGAGAGGCAGTCCCAACAGCTTTGCATGCTTTGTGCATGGACTTTTTTTAACCTGTCAGTGAATGGGACACAGGGGTTACAGAAGTGAATGCAGGGTGGGGTTTTCACTACATTATTATTTTGTTAGCACTGTCTTATTTTCTTTTTTGAAAATGTTAAAAATGAGCAGTACAGTATGTACTTCATTCTGAGTGCCTCTACTTCTCATTTGAAGTGAAATGTGCAGTGATTGGCATCTCTCATGACTGACTGTGTAAAAGCTGTATTAATTAAGCACTGCCTGTGCAATTTAGGATGTGTTATGTACAATCAGTGAAATTTTATTTCAAGCCGAACTGAAATGAATAGATCTAACCCCGGTAATTGTGTTGGTTTAAAAGCTAATAGAAGAAAATCACCTTGCATTTTTGTTTGCGTTGGGATGTTCTTTAAGAAATCAATTATTTATATGCACACACATATATGTACACATACACAGATTAGTACAAAAGCTATAATGAAAAGGAAATAAAAAGTGACCATCTGAGGTCAGTAGTCATTTTGTTCTGTAGTGGGTCTGTCTGAGCTGATTTTCCCCATACAGCCCTCATGCTGCAGTACTGGGAGCCAGAGACTGTTGATAACACACATCCATGTTATGACTATCAGAGCTCACACAGCACCAAAGGTATGGGGGGGCAAGATCTTGGAGGGGATACAACCCAGACAGCCGACCTGAGCTGACCAATAGGATATTCCATACCATATGACGTCAGCTCAACTATAAAGGGAGGAGGACGGGGGGGATTCAGGGGAAGACATTTGTCCTCCGAGCAACCAGTACGCGTTCTGGAGCCCTGCTTCCCGGGACAGGCCCGACACCGCCTGCGGATGGGAAGTAGAGAGTAACAGCTTTGCTGCTTTTGCTTTGCACGCGCACGGCCTTGCTTTCTCTGCTGTTTATTAAAACTGCTTCTTATCATAACCCACGGGTTTTTCCTTTTCCACCTTACTCTCTCCCCGCTTGCCTTGCTGACGGAGGTTTTGGTGGGGGGGGGGGGTGATAGAGGGACTAGGGGTGGGCACCGGGCACCCAGCCAAGGTAAACCCACCACAGTTCTAAAGGCAGTTTAGTCTGAGGCACCATCACCATCCTTTATAAAAACTTAGTGTTAGAGTCCTGGAAAGGTTTTTGGAATCTGTCCTCCATCCCTCCATGGCAGACTTTGGCTGTAACTTGCAATGCTCAAAGAGGGCAGTTGCTCCTGTCACAGTAACATATAGGCCACCCATCAGTGAAATTCATTTTAACAAAACCACTCATTCCAAATGTTAAGCATTTTGAAGACTTGTGCTATACAACCACGTAATATATTGCATGACTGCATGTTCATCTTTTCCTCAGTAGTGCAAGGAAATCTGCTGACATATATTTTAAAACTCAGGTAATGGATTTTGTGGAATGGTAGCTTCAGAAGTCTGCTAAATCAATTGCCTGATCTAGCTGTGAAGAAAGCCAGTTTTAACTCTGAGCATGAGCCACTTCTGCCCTTTAGCACAGGACTTCTGCAGTTCTTCCCCAAGCATTTTTTTCTTCTTTGTTAATTGAAAACTCACCATGAAACATTGCTTTTTTACAGGGGACTATTTGAAGCATAAGCTAGCTTTAGCTCATTAAATAGTTTCTGTATTGATCACAGTATTAAACTCAAGTCATTTCAGATGAGGTATGCCTGACAAGGAGCAAGTAGTGGGGGGAGGATACAAGAAGCTTTTACTTTTCTTCTTCCATCATGCCTTGGATAAACAGCTAGGAGAATACAAAATTGCTGATTGCTCCACAATATTGAGCTCATTGCTGAAGAGTCTGAGAAGCTTTGTGTTGACAGCACTTGCAGACTTACAGAATGGTCTGGAGGAGCTGTAAATGTAAATCCTCTGTTATACAAGGAGAGACAGGTTGGCTTGTAGAAAGACGTACATCTTTGGGATATTGGGGACTAATTGTGCTTTTATCAACCATGATGGTCCTGGCTTCCTACCTCTCAGAAGGTGTTGTGGGCAACTGGGAACCCCTCTAGGCCATCCTGACATCTTGGTCAATAGTTGCCAACATTAGCCTTCTCCCTTCAAAAGCTGAGAGCAGTGTGCATTTTACCTCAGGAACTGCAGTGTAGAAGTGTGGGAGCTCAGCACCTCTGTGAAGTAGGCTCTTAAGGGAAGAAAAGCATTTTAAGGACAGGTTTTATCTGAACTCCCACTTGGTCATTGGGTTGTGATGTTCTTAATGGAGGCATTCCATCCCTTTGATTCTGATCCTTAAGAAAAAAAGTGAGTTGAAAAATAAAACCCCTTGAAGTCTTGTAGTGCCTTGGGTGCTGTTTTATTAACTTTGAAAATCTGAACTGCTGACATTGCAAAGATCAGAAATGGAGAGAGAAATTTTCACCATTCACTAATCATTTGAAATTTCCTCCGAAGAGAGCTTCAGGCTTTGACTCTGTTCCAGAGAAAATAACCATTCATTCAGGAGTCAGATAAATTGTTTTAAACATTTCAGTAAATGTGTTTACCAAGATTTAATTGAAAGCCAGGATAGAAAACAAGCCCTTTATTCACAAGTCAGATATGGCAGAGGCAGCTGCTGCAATGTGAGACTTTCCACCCAGATCAGCCAGCTCCTTGCCCTGACCCAGCAAGTTCTCTGCTGGAGTGAGTTACTGTCAGTCACCTAAGAGATCACTTCCAAGCTTCCCCAAAATAAATAGTGGCAGCATGTTAGCGTGGAAAATGGCAGAGAGGTAATGGTCTGAAACAGTGGCGAGCGCCTCAGGTCAAGTCTCAAGCACAGTCATGCGAGAGTCTCCCTACCTTATGGTCCTGTAAAATGAGATAAATTCACAAAAGTTTATTTAAATCCATCATAGTAAATGTGTTTCAGGTTGAACTAGAGTTAATACACTTCACTAAAGTGGGTAACTCCTTATCAGTGCAGCTCGGAGTGTTGTTGGTACCAAGCAAAAGATTAATATGCACCAGATTATTTAGTTTAAGGCTTGAAAATGTAGAAGGTAGGAAACACTCCCGATAAAGAGAGGGGCTACCATGAATACTTGAAAGCTTTGTATGAAAATTGTCCTTTCCAGAAGGTTTGATAGTAATTACCTAGTATTTATTACAACTGCAGCATGAGACACTGAATATAAAAGTTATGTATGGGTTTTTCATCTTTCCTTAATACTTTCTAAAACTTTGCCCTAAGACAGCTAAGGTGAATGAGTGTGTGAGGTGGTGTGGGCTTTGTATTGTTGCCTGAATTGCAGAAAATCTGAATGTGTGGAATTCTGATCTCTGTTAGGCTCACAAACAGCATGGCTCCTAACTTGCTTAAGTACAAGATCTAAACATCTTTGAGCTGATTTCACAGAATCACAGAATGGTGGGAGTTGGAAGGGACCTCTGGAGACCATCTAGTCCACCCCCGTGCCAAAGCAGGTTCACTTAGACCAGGTTGTACAGGATCGTGTCCAAGTGGGTTCTGAATGTCTCCAGAGAAGGAGACTCCACAGCCTCTCAACACTGGGAGTGTTGATCTGCCTGAGGGTAGGAAGGCTCTGCAGAGGGATTTGAACAGGCTGGAGTGATGGACTGAGGTAAATTGTATGAGATTTAACAAGGACAAGTGCCAGGTCCTGGACTTTAGTCACAACAACCCCATGCAGTGCTACAGGCTTGGAGAAGTGTGGCTGGAGAGCTGCCCAGGGGAAAAGGACCTGGGGGTGCTGGTTGACAGCCGGCTGAACATGAGCCAGCAGCGTGCCCAGGTGGCCAAGAAGGCCAACAACATCCTGGCCTGTATCAGAAATGGTGTGACCAGCAGGAGTAGGGAGGTGATTGTGCCCCTGTACTGGGCACACATGAGACCTCACCTTGAGCACTGTGTCCAGTTTTGGGCACCACAGAACAAGAATAATATTGAGATGCTGGAGTGGGTGCAGAGAAAGGCAACGAAGCTGGCTTTCAAGTCTGGAAAACATGGCTTATGAAGAGCGACTGAGGGAGCTGGGATTGTTTAGTCTAGAGAAGAGGAGGCTTAGAGGAGACCTTATTGCTCTCTCCTCTTGAAGGAGGTTGTAGTGAGGCGGGTGCTGGTCTCTTCTCCCAAATTACTAATGATAGGACAAGAGGAAATGGCCTCAAGTTGCATCAAGGGAGCTTTAGATTGGATATTAGGAAAAATTTCTTTACTGAGAGAGTGGCCAGGCACTGGAACAGGCTGTCCTGGGAGGTGATGGAGTCACCATCTCTGGAGGTGTTTAAAAAATGAGTAGATGTAGCACTTGAAACTATGGTCTAGTGGTTACGGAGATGTTGGGATGAAGATTGGACTTGATGATCCTAGAGGTCCTTTCCAGCCGTAGCGATTCTATGATTCTCTAGGCAGCCTGTTGTAGTGTTCCATTGCCCTTAAAGTAAAGAAGTTTTTCCTGATGTTGAGGTGGAACCTTCTGTGTTCCAGTTTGTGGCCATCACCCTTTGTTCTGTCACTGAGCACCACTGAAAATAAACTGGCCTCATCGTCTTGACCCACACTCTTTAGATATTTGTAAGCAGTGATCAGATCCGCTCTCAGTCTTCTCTTCTCCAGGCTAAACAGCCCCAGGTTTCTCAGCCTTTCCTTGTAAGAGAGATGTTCCAGTCCCCTAATCGTCTTTGTAGCCTTTCCAGTAGTTCCTCATCTCTCTTGAACTGTCAGGAGATGTTTTGTATAAAAAAGATTGATCAGTAAATTAAGAACCTGTCACCTTCCTATAGGTCGTTTCAGATTTTCATTATAATTAGCAGTTAAATTTGCACCACATCTCTGTCAGGCTCAGCATAGTCTTTCAACTTCATCTCTGAAAATAAATATGCTTTTCTCAGCTAAAAACAAAAATATTCTAACAATATTCAGCGTCAGTTATGCTAAAGATTACTCATGCAAGTAATCCCATAAAGGAGCATTTGTCTTTTTGTCTTTTAAATTAAATGTTAAAATATTTGTAAAAAGAGTGTTAGGATTACTGCAAAGGAGGGAAGCAAAATTCAAAGAACATCAGGGAACTTTCAAGTCAAATTTCTTACAATAGGGAACTCTCCTGTGGCAAAGATTGGCTTTTCTTGCTAAATATTTAAATCAGTGTTGTTTAGGTTATTTCATAAAGTTCAAACAAAATTACAGATAAAGCTGAACTGTTAAACTACATAGAACAACTTTCTGTATCTGTGTATTTCTTTTATAACTACATTGTTTTCATTAACATAAGAATATCCACTAAATACATTTAACCTACTTTATTATTCTATCTCCACAAAAAACAATTAAAAATACTCTTTTACCAATTGCATTGGCTTTCTGACAGCAGCTAGCTGTCTGTCTTAGTTCCTGTCTTTGTCTGGATAATAGAAATATTTAACCATGGCTAACTGTGTTGTGAATTGTCATCAGTAGTAACACATTGATCTTTCTCCTTCATGACTTTAGGTATGTTTCTTGAAGCTTTTCAGTCTGCCAGGGATATGGCCTCCAGGAGAGACCATGGTATGGAGCCTGTGCCTTCACATCCTGACTATCACTCACACGAATGTGTTTCTGGTTAAAAAAAGGCAGGGGGAGAGTTGCCTGCCTGCAGGCTTGGTGGTTTGGGTGGGAAGTAGAGGGTTCATTAATGTATAGGAATTTTCTGCTGAGAACCTCACAAGGGGCTACGAGTGTCCACTGAGGAAGCTTAGAACTTTTGGGGAGGGTCTGGTAAACTTAGTTAACATTATTTAGATTGCAAATCTGAGTCATGCAGAGGTTAAAATGTCTGCGCTTATGTCTGTGCAGTGCAGTACATACTGGATATTAGGGTGTTAAATGTATAAATAAAAAAGTAAATATTTCAATTACTGAGTTCAGAGCTGTAGTTAAAAGACTAAACATGTTATGCACCCCCAGTGTTTTCCCTAATTTACCTCCATACATACAGGAGTCATTTTGCTCCCCGTGGTATGTATTGGTGCTGAGATGGTTTGAATTGGTCACTGGATGTCCCACAGCGTGTCCTGCACGGCGTTGCAGCTGTAGCTGTGGCTGGGGGATCACACAGTAGCATCAATCTCTGCGGCTGGGCCTGGGCTCCAGGAGGGCAGGGCTGAAGCACAGCCACCTGTCAGCTGACCCAATTAGAACAGTTTACTTCTTCTTCCCCCTAATGAGTGCTTCTAATAGTCTCCAGCTGTTCCCTTTCACTGCATTAACTCTTCACAGCAGAATTTCTGTCCTGTTTTCATAACTCTTCATCTGCTGTGTAGGCTCTAAAGCAGCATCTTTCCCTGAGCTTCTCCCATTTTGTGTTAATAATTTATTGAACCGCAAAGTTAATGATAATTCAGGCCTCAGCTGGAGGAGAGACAGATTAAACAACTTATAAAATGTAATAGTAAAGGAAATGTTTTCATGGCTGAATTTTACTTTTCAGCTACTTTAATTTACAAACCAATATTTTTTAATGTTCCCCTGTGGAGTTCGCATTCCAAACATTGCAGCATTATGCAATTATACGAGAGCAAGAAAATGTGCCTTCCTAATCTGTTTTCATTTAGTAGTCTGAGTCAGTTGCACATAGGAAAGAAGCCATATACCAGTGGCTAAGGTTGCAGCACTGAAATCTTTCATGTAATTCATAATATATGCTTATATTAAAAACAAAGATAAAAAGATCTGGATTTTATTAATACCAAGCTTAGATTTTAATGATACCATTCTGTATTGCATTCTTTTTTGTGGAGGTAGAATACAAGATAACTACAGTACTTTGGAATGTAAAAGTGAGGTATTTTTTCATGCAATATTTTTGCTGGCCTGAAAATGTCTGTCTGTTGCAAATGTTATGAAATTACACAAGAAACCAGAAAAGTAGCAGAAGAGTCCCAAAAACTAAGTACCCTCAATCTTATTGGAACTTAACATTATTAGAGGGTCTTAGCACCACCAATATGCAGTATATGGTATTTAAGACATTGGTGTGTATATACAGTAGTTTATATTCTTTTATTTAAGGACCTAGCTATATTAAGTAAGTGTGAATTATGACTCTTCATTTTTATGGCAATTTTGCCAAGTTTGTTATTTGTGCCTTTCTGAGCATGAATACAGGATAGCTCTTTATGTTCTCTTTTTTGTTCTTTTTTTGGTTTTATGTGTTGTATTATCTTGAAGAACTAGTTTTCTCCCACCTTTCTATAGGAAGCTATTGTTTTTACTGTGGAAAATCCCAAATGAAGGGTGAAGAGTCTAATACATTGATGCTGGCCCTCTAAGGCTGTATAAACTGTACAAGAGAAGAGGGTACATCCATCATATATATTCAGAGATACATTTTTGGAGATTAAAACAAGAACAGAAAGGAGCATTCTTGCCTAGCCCAGGGATTAAAGCCAGCCTTGCCTTCAGGAAAGCAGTTGGGGCAAGGGGTAATCCTTATTTCACATAGAAAACAATGGATTCTCAGCAGACTGTTACTAGTCAGGAATGAGATCTTGTGTGTATGGTGGATGGTTCTACCATAGCATCAGTTCCGTTCTCATTAGCAGTCAAAAAAGGGCAAATCAAAAGCAATAAAGAACAAAACAGAGACCCTCATTGTGTGTAATCTGTAGCGTGGCTGCATTTCACTCCCTTCATTTAACATTTCTGACCTCCCATTCCTAAAACGGGTTTAGAAGAACTGGAAAATACTTGAAATAGAAGCAATGATGAAAGGATGGAATAATTTCCATATAAGGAGAGGCAAAGATTAGGACTCTTCAGATGAGGAAGAAGTAAACAAGGGAAGGGATATGAGAGAACAAATTTCAGGAAGCATGAAAAAGTTGGATCCAAGGTGATTGCTTGTGGCCTGTTTCAGTGCGAGACCTAGAAGATCCCAGCTGGAATGGGCAGTTGCTAGGTCCAGGAAAGAGCAAAACAATGTGATGGTTTGGGCAGCATGTAATTAAGCTGTGGAAATCCTTGATGGACATTGTTGTGGGTGGCAGTTTATATGTATTCAAAAAGGAAAGATTTTAGGAAACATGGCTTTACAGAGGGGGTGGCCAAACACTGGAACTGGCTTCCTAGAAACATGATTGATGCCCCAAGCCTGTAAGTATTTAAGAGGCATTTGGACAATGCCCTTAATAACACATTTTAACTTTTGCTCAGCCCTGAATTGGTCAGACAGTTGGACTAGATGATCATTGTAGGTCCTTTACAACTAAAATTATAGAATCATAGAATGGTTTGTGTTGGAAGGGACCTTAAAGATCATCTAGTTCCAACCCCCCTGCCATGGGCAGGGACACCTCCCGCTAGACCAGGCTGCACAAAGCAACCAACCTAGTCTTGAACACATCCAGTGTTGGGGCATCTACAACCTCCCTGGACAACCTGTTCCAGTGTCTTACCACTCTCATAGTGAAAAATATCTTCTTAATTTCTAATCTAAATCTGTCCTCTTCCAGGTTAAGGCCATTACCCCTCGTCCTATCACTACAAGCCCTCGTAAAAAGTCCCTCCCCAGCTTTCTTGTAGGCTACCTTCAGGTACTGGAAGGCTGCAATGAGATCTCTCAGCCTGTCCTCGTAGGAGAGGTGTTCCAGCCCTCTAATCATATTGTGGCCCTCCTCTGGACCCTCTCCACAGGTCTATGTCCCTTTTGTGCTGGGAGCTCCAGAGCTGGACACAGTGTTCCAGGTGGGGTCTCACAAGAGCAGATTAGAAGGGCAGAATCACTTCCCTCAACCTGCTGGACATGATTCTTCTGATGCAGCCCAGGATACTGTTACTTTCTGGGCTGCACTCACACATTGCTGGCTCTTGTTGAGCTTTTCATCAACCAGCACCCCCAAGTCTTTCTCCTCAGGGCTGCTCTCAATCCACTCATAGCCCAGCCTGTACTTGTACATGGGATTGCCCCAACCCGTGTGCAGGACCTTGCATTTGACCTTGTTGAACTTCATGAGTTCATGCTATGGGCCCAAATATTCTAGTCTATTTAAAAAGAGTAAATATGTAGCTCTCAAGAGCTCTGATAATGACATAGAGCCTCAGGTGTACCAAGAAAAGGGTCCTGTGCATAAGGTAGATGTTCCTCATAGCCCATACTGATTTTCTGAACTTAATATCTGCTCTGGGTAACTCAAAAACAGATTTTGTAATTGCATGTGTAAGATAGTCACCATTATAAACATGTCCAGTTGAATGTATTGTATCTCAACTTTAAAGCAATTGAATGCTCTTGGGTTTATACTGTAGTGGCTAAGGTTGTGTCTTAACAGCTCTGCCAATCAAAAATGTTTGTAATTTCCAAAATGATGCAGAAGCTCTTAATTTTTAACACTGTAGTGATTATTCTCAAATTTATCTTAAAAAGCTAAGATATATATACATTTAAAGTCTGACATGCATCCACAAATATTCATTATGCAATGCTGATAGTAAAGGTACCAAAAGAGATGGTGTGAAAATCCTGAAGACAGTGGGTTTAAACTTTCTTTTTTTTTTTCAGTCCATGCTTTCCAGAAAGTAGAAGTCTCTTGGTTTTGATGTACAATAGCTTCACTATGGTTGAGTTTCATGTGTTTTGATAATTTTTGTCTTGATTTGAGTATTCACATTTTTAGTTTTCATATATTTTGTTGATGTGAAAACAATGGGAAGACACATCTAAGGAGATGCTTAAATAGTTCCCAGTAAGTGATGACTTTAACAATAATTAGCTGGCAAGTAATCATTGCAGGTGAATGGAAACAAGAGAATCTGTATGTGATACGAATGTTGTCTTCAGTGCACAGACCAACATTTTGTGCATTGTGAAGCTGGACAGTAGTCTTTAGTAGTCATCAAGTAAAAGTAAGTATTGAGTGATATTTCTCTAAAGTTGGAATAGAATGATTTTTAGAACTGCAATGTTTTATCATCCAGAAGAATGCATCCAATTGCCATTTGTTTAAGTATACATTTTAAAAGTAATCTTTTTAAAGTCACGTTTTACACAAAGCCTAAATAAGAGATGAGGCATTGACCAGCAAATATTCTGTTTTAAAAATATGATGTAATCATAGATACATATGTATGTGTGTGTGTGTTTAGAAGTAGAATTCTGACCTTTTGATATATTTGATATTGTATTCATGTTTAATTAAAAAACGTTTTGAAGTCTTGTTCAATGAAATGGTAGCCTTTCCTAGAAAACTCTACTAAATATCCTCCTGAGTACGCTCCTTGCTGGGAGCAGACCTGTTTCTATTTTCCTGGTTGCTTTATGTTCTGGCCACCTTAAATGAAAACTGTTTTATTGGTAGTGTGATGGGGAAGGGAACTGCAGAACCTTTTAGTCCTCTTGACAGAGGAAGGGCAGAGAGAGGTAGCCCTCCCCTTACTGCCAATATATTGCGCATATGTTCGAGCTGTGACGTGATAATGTAATTTCAAGCAGTCAGATTTTCACTTCACTCTGTAGGTGTCAAAACCTGCAGGAACTGACAACCCATGAGAATAAAACTGAATTTATCAGCCTGTTTTATTCCTTGCCTGTCATTCTCCTTCCTCCCCCCTTTTTGTGGTTTATACATAAGTCTTCTGCCTGTCAGTACTGCCAGTGAAGTGAAATAAACTGAAATCCTGATTTCTAGAACTTTTTAGCTAAAGCAAACCTGAAGCTCTGAGGTGGTGGATGACAGGGAGAATTCAGGATGGTGACATTAGGAGAACTGTCTGCCCCATGGCGTGCAGCTGATGTGGTGAGGAATAGCCATGTTTTTATTAAAGCATCCAAGGCTGTCCTGGGCTTTAGGTGTTTGTCGTCAACAAAATACTTTCCTATCGTGTAATTTTTTGGTGCTGGTGTGGTTCACACTTGTGAATTCTGTGTTTTTAAGACACTGAAATAGTTTATATTGAAACCACATTGAAGCAGAGATGGCATGTTGCAGAAAAAAAGGACATGTGGTGCCCAGGCATACTCAAGACTTAGTTTATCCTGGTTCTTCTGAAGTCTCTCAGGTTTATTCCAGGCTACAGAGTATAATCCTGTGCCTGGTCCTTGTCTCAGCTTGCATGGACCCCAGGACGTGTCAGTTTTTGTTTTTCATAGTTGTAGAAAAGAACTTCAGCAGATGACTCAAGGTTCAAAAAAAAAAGGTAAATAGGAACATTAATTATGCCTCTGAACCTTGTAATTTTAGTAGTTTTTAAATACTTGGGGTTGTCAAACAGTGATAGTCTTCTCAAACTGAAAAGTGGAAGCAATGAGTTTGTTCCATTTTGTGACTGCTGTTCTTAATGGCAGTGCTACAAGTGATGTAAAGTATTAGTAATTTTCCAGAAAAGCATTAGAGCTGTTCAGCAGGAGGAAGATTGTAACTAGGGAAGTTAGGGAAGGCACACACAGAAGCAGTGTGGTTTTCTTCTCTGCTCTGCAGCTCCTCTTGCGTTTCAGCCCCAAGAGATGAAGAGAGAGATTTCAAATCAGTTGACACTGGGCAGAAGGCTGATAAGAAAGCAGAATTAGCACATGCTCACACTTCTAGCTTTTTTCTCACCATTCAAAAGTGCCATCACATATGTGGTAGGTCAAGGAGACATAAAAGATATTTAGCCCTTTCTGCTCTGAGGAAGCTGGTTATTTTTTCTTATAAGTCAGTACAGTGCTTTTAAGATTTATCATCTAAGTTTAAAAACTAGGCAAAACCAAATAAATTTATAACCTGTACTGTATGATGTTCATTATATAAATTCCTTTTTTTTTAATGAAGAGGTCAGCAGCAAGTTTCTTTTTCTCTTTTGCTAGGCAGTGACCTTGATGTGACTGAATTATTTCAGGTGAACATCACAAGCTGTTGGATACAATCCCTCTCCCTTCAGCATCAGTGACAGGGAATTGTATCATTGGAATTCAGAACAGCAGTCTAATCTGTAACTGAGCAGTGTGTTGAAATGAAACTTCTAAGATGCGTCAACTAGCCAGTGTTCATTTTCTTTGGTGAAGAAAATGCTACATCTGCAAATGAGAAGCTTAATAATTAAAAGAAATACTGCTTTACTAATTAGAAGAAATACTGCTTTACTAAAGCCTGCAATATTTTTTTTTATTTGTTATGGCGTATCTTCCCTTTTCCATGTGCATACTCTTTTATTTTGAAGGTTTATATTGAAGTAAGCAAGCATTTTTCTCCCTAATTCTTGTCACATGAAGCTCTGTAAAAATATATGCAAATGGAATGATCTCTCTTATTTGTTTTGCCTCTGTCTTTATAGGATGTATGAGAGCAATAATATTTAATGCTCATTGCCAATGAAATTAATTTCCTTTTAACTCATGGATTGCTTCTCTCTGACATCTTTAAGATTCAGAGCTCTGATACTTGTTTTAACAAGCCTCTTTTAAACTTTTGTGTTGTAACAACTATTTTTTGTGGACCTCAACTAAAACCAGAGTAATGCTAGCTTCAAGATGTTGTGGCATTCATAGAACTTACATGTGTTTCTGTTGCTATATGTGTTTCTGAGGTTTGGGCTAAAATCTGCTGAGCATAATTTCTGTGCATGCAGTCAAGCTTTGAAGGAATGAGAACATTTGACTTGAGAAAAATGCAAACTACAGAAATGTCTCATTGTTAAAATAGACTTTCCTGTATTGTAGCTACAATATTAAAATCCCATGATACCCAACATCATGTCATTTGTAAAGGTGTGAACTTTCTGCATTAAGCCCTTCTTGAGACATGAGCACCATCCAACCCACCTGGGGAAGATGGTACAAGCTGGGGGCAGGCCAGAGGGTTGCTTCCTCTCCAGTGTTCTCCCAGCTTCTAATATTCTTCAGCTTACCAACTTTCTGAGCCAGACATTGCTTCCATATTTGTGTTTAGTAGCCCTTGATAGATCTTTCTTCTATGAATATTTTTTAATTATTCTTTTGTTGGTTTTTGATTTTTATGTTTTGTTTTCTAAACTCAGCTACACCTTTGTCATCCTTTGTATCCTGTTATAAGGACCTATGCATTTGCCAGCACTGAGTTTCTTGCAGCATTTTGTTGTTTAATCAGCTTATTAGGGTCCTTCTATAACTCCTTGAGGTCAGATTTCTTATTTGCTGTCATTAATATTCCCTGACAAATTTGCTACTTCACTGTTAACCCTTTTTCATGCACAAGAGATGTGTAAGCGCAGATGCTGTGTGACCCTACTCAGTGTAAGTCACTGCAAAAACTAGACATTTTATTCCTGTCCTTAGCTTCCTTTCCCTTATCAGCCTCTCCTCTGTTTTTTCTTCCTCCATGAGAATTTAGGAACACAGGACTGTGTTTATCACATATTTATTGACTGAAATAAAGACCTGTTGGAAGTTAGAGAGGCACAGCTTTCTCTGCTGACATTGATTCTTCCTCCTGCTGGTTGTGTTCTTCATTATAATGTTATCTAATAGTAGCTGGTTCTGGCAATCTCTAGAGGGCCCTTTTCTGTATGTGAAAGCATCCCAGATCTCCTATGGTATTTCTCATGACATGATTTTTCATCCTGAGCAATCTGTCACGCATACCACTGCTCAGCCATGAGCAGGACTTGCTCTCAGTCCACGACACACGGAGTCTTAGGATTATGATTATAATGTGCTTGGCTGGGCAGAGACTTTTAACATTAACAGAGTGGTGTATTAGAGAGGTGATGATCTGCAGTGTTATACAATGATTTCCTCTGTATATTCTCCAATATTTTTATATTTTTTTTTTATGTAGCACAGATAGTTTCTGGGATCCAGCATTTCAAGTCAAACAGAAGATGCTGGGTTCTAGGAGCCAGAGACTTGAAATTATTCCTTAATTCTCTCCATGACACTCTTTTGTCCAGATGAGAACTTACGTAAGGCACCAGCAGGGTCTTTTATGCTTTACTTGGAGCTAAAAAAGCCTAAGTTAAAAAGTGTTCTGGTTTAGGACTTCTAAGAAATTGAAGGGAGTCCAGAAGATGGTCTTAAAAAGGAAGTACTGTAAGGAAATGTAAATCTTCAGATGGATAAAAATGTGCTATGAAGCAGATGTCCTGCAGTTATTCCTTACATTCACCAAGATTAAGAATAAAAGGAGTTTTCTTAAATTACGTTAAGGTGTTTTGGTATCAGATACTGACAGTAGGAGCAGTAAAGCACTGATATGAATTAGAGTGCATATAAACATTTTTATGAACGGATTGGACAAATGGCAACCCTAGTTTCTCCCTTAGCAAAGGATGGATTGAGATGCTTTTAAAAGCCCTGGGTCTTCTGTAGCAGCCTTTCGTGCTGGGATGGGCAGCAGCCAGGGCTGCATTACATTGCCAGGTATGGTGAGACCACCCTGCCAGGAGGACCCTCACCCATGAGATGCATTTCTGTCCACCTCCAGCCCGCTGACTTCAGTCTCGTAGATAGCTCCAGGCTGAGGCTGTCATCTGTAAGAGAAGAGCTTTATCTGTGCTCCAGAACTACTTTTTGTGAGTGTAAATTGCTGGATGTATCTGTTGACTTGGTGCTTTCCTCACAGGCATCTGTTGGCTAGGATCCAGCAGCCCTACATTAGGGAGGGATGAGAAATCCTTGAGGTGGGGGGTATTTCCTGCTCAGCATTTGCAGAACTGAATATATGCCATCCCTAATTGGCTTTATTAAGGGTCATCATCCTAGCAGATTCGTTTTCCAGGTTCTTTTATGAAAAGGTGTCAGTAAACAGAATTAACAGATGTACTGTCTCCTTGCTGTTAGTTGTCATTGAGATTCATTCTTGATTGCAGTATAATGGTCTGTGTTTTTGGTCTTCCCTGGATCTGTGTCCTCTGTGACAGGATGGTGATTTAATTATTAAACATTTCTTCCAGCTGGCAGGCGCTCTTCTTTTTTTGGCATAACATCTTTCTATTTTTTCCATATAATTCCCACACTAAGATACCGCAAGGTAACAAATACAAAAGCAATGGAAACAAAAGGTATAGGCAGGTGCCTACTTAAAACTATGAAGTTATTCCATTCAAATTGGTAAAACTAGTCTTTGACAAATTGCTAATATGATTTCTGATAACAGAGAAATATGTCCATCTATGTATTTTCTAGATGTCGTACATCATAAGTTAGAAAATGGTGATCTGCAAATGTTTAATGACTGTCATGTCTGAATAGTAGTGTTATGGGCATAGTTCATCACCTCTGCTATGTTGATTCCAGCATTAGTAGTATATGCATTAGTAGTTTATGCCTGCACTAAATGAAAGTGTAGCTGGTTAGCAGAAGACAGTTTTGTTAGCTGCTGCTTCACTTGCTAAGATGCCAGGAAGAAGAGCTGAATACATTGTTGGCAGAAAAGCCGGGCAAATTATCCCAGCCAAAAGAGTCTGTCAAAAAGCAAAAAGTGGGAATTAAACTTGGCAGCTGATGTGCTTATGTGGTCTGGGGGAAAAAAAATGGAGAACACGTATTTTGCCAGAAAAAAGTGGAAAGTCAATTCAAAGAAAACCCAGAATTACCCGCTACAAAAAAAGAAAAGAATAAATAAAAAGGGAAATCTATGCTGATGTAAACACAACACAAACTGAATCTAAGCAAGGCATGGGCTTCCCTAGGCTAGCTTTAAAAAGTCAAGTTTCCTCATTAGAGCACAATTAAAAGAAGGCTTAACTGAACCAGCCTTCATATCCTAACATTTGAAAATACTTTTATCTTTTTCTTCAGATTTTCATAATAGAATTTTCTATGGAATAATTGCACTCTTACAGCCCAGGATTTTTTAATTAAAAAATATCTCATATTATGAAACAAAATGAATTTTCATTAACTAACAGGTATAAATGTCTAGCCTACAGATGCAGTTACTCGGAAAAAGTATCAAGATTTGAGGAGTGGAATAAAAGATGTATATGTTCCTCTGCTGATATTTAGAGTTGATCTCAAGTCACCATAGTTGCTGAGAGTTCTGTAAACTTCCCATCTCCTCTCTCAAATGCAGCTGTCCTGAAGCATGTGAAATAGTAATATTTAGAATCATAGAATCATTTAGGTTGGAAAGGACCTCTAGGATCATCAAGTCCAACCTTTGTCCAACACCTCCCTGGTCCCTAGATCATGTCTTGAAGTGCCACATCTACTCATTTCTTGAACACCTTCAGGGATGATGACTCCACCACCTCCCTGGGCAGCCCATTCCACTGCCCAACCCCTCTTTCAGTAAAGAACTTCTTCCTAATGTCTAATCTAAACCTCACCTGGTACCACTTGAGGCCATTACCTCTTGTCCTGTCAGTAGTTACTTGGGAGAAGAGATCAACACCAGCCTCACTACGATCTGCTTTTAAGTAGTTATAGAGAGCTATGAGGTCTCCTCCAAGCTAAACAGTCCCAGTTCCCTCAGGCGCTCCTAATAAGACATATTCTCCAGACCTCTCACCAGCTTCGTTGCCATTCTCTGCACACTCTCCAGCATCTCAGTGTCCTTCTTATCCTGTGGTGCCCAAAACTGGACACAGTGCTCAAGGTGAGGTCTCATGTGTGCCCAGTACAGGGGCACAATCACCTCCCTACTCCTGCTGGTCACACCATTTCTGATACAGGCCAGGATGTTGTTGGCCTTCTTGGCCACCTGGGCACGCTGCTGGCTCATGTTCAGCCGGCTGTCAACCAGCACCCCCAGGTCCTTTTCCCCTGGGCAGCTCTCTAGCCACTCCTCCCCAAGCCTGTAGCGCTGCATGGGGTTGTTGTGACTAAAGTCCAGGACCCAGCACTTGTCCCTGTTAAACCTCATACAATTGACCTCAGCCCATCACTCCAGCCTGTCCAAATCCCTCTGCAGAGCCTTCCTACCCTCAAGCAGATCGACACTCCTGCTTAATTTCGTGTTATCTGCAAATTTACTGAGGGAGCACTCAGTAATTTAGTATGTCTAAATTTAGTATGTCTATAAGCCGTCCTTCTAACCACAGGTGAAGAAGGCTTAGCAGAAAGCTGTGGGGAGTTACGGCATTGCTGCTGTGCAGTGATACAGTGTGATGGTGTTCTTTGCACACCCCAAAGAAATGGGGCAGCAAGGATGCGACTGTACATGTTATCTAAATTAAAGCCATTTTTGTCTGTGCCAACAGCAAGCATATCTACTGACGCTTTGAAATTTGGATGCCGTTTTGGGTACAGAGTTAAGTTCGGTTTCAGTCTAAATACTCAATCCAATTGGTGAGCGCTCATTCCCTGGACACAAAATGAAAAATAAAAAAGTATTTCCAGGCTTTCCAAGGTTTTATCACAAGTACTAGAAACACTTTTAAATTTTATTTTCTTAAGCCAACTAAGCGCTTGCAGGCAGCTCCCTCCATCCTTCCATGAAATTGCTGGTGGACTTCCAACTGCCTGGAGGGAAGGAGGGATGTCTGGCTTGTCTTCTCCATCCATTTGGTCTCTAAGCTGGAGACTCAGAAGAAGAAAATCTTGGTCCTCAAGACTTCTGTTCACCTACAGGAGAGCCAGTCATCCATAAGAGAGAGATGTTACTATAGCTCATAGATAAACACTCACACATGTCAAAGTGAGTGGTTAACAGATGATTTGCTGACAGAAGTGGTGGTTGTAGGAAGCATCTGAAAAATTGGAAAAGAGGAGAAGGGGAGAGAGTCTGTTTTCAGGTAAGAAGTAAAAAACTATTTGTTGTGAACACATTTATAAGAGCACATTGTTTTATTTTACAGGACAGCTTCTTTTTTGAGCTAACCTTTAAATAAGCTGGCTGGAGGACAGCAGCTTGAATCAATTGAGCTGGCTCTACAAGGTGCTTTTGTTCAGCTAAAGCTCTGCGGCTAGGAGTCACCGAAACTTTCTAAAGGGGATATTCTTCTGATCTCCTGCAAGGCTGTGCACTCTCTAGCAGTGCACTGCACCCTGCACAAGCATGGGTGATGAGGGCTCTTCTCTTTTCTTCATTCTCCAGTTGCTTTTGCTGCTGCCTTTTATCATATACATGATTTAGCTGAGGGCAACGAGCAGTTTGAAGAAATGATAATGAGGTTTTTCTGGGGATGAAAGTAATCCAAGTATTTTTTTTGGTTTTAAAAAGTGTATTTCAATTCCTCCCATACAGTATGTGAAGGAAAGGAACTTGGAATGCACGAAAAGGTGTGAAATGTCTGTGTAGCCTCTAAAGAGCTGTACAAAAGCATTCAAAAGTGTATCTCTTCAAAAACAGATGCACCAAGTGAGAAAGAGTTGAAAGGAATATTATCTGTCACCGAAAATTAGTTCTAAAATGCAAACCTTAGCTCAGCTTTCAAATGTACTGTTGAAGATAAAGCAACTTACCTCTTGACCTTTAAGCAAGAAAGTAATGGTTAAAGCCAGCTAGTAGAGGTCATCTTTGGGGAGCACAGACCAAGCTGTTTGGTGCCCTAGGCACTTCCCTGTTTTGTGCTCCAGTCCCCACAATCCTGTCACTGCTCTCCCATCTACTGTGGAATCTGTCTTCACAGGGCAGACATATATATGTTGCATGTACCCCCCAGAGGATTAGCCTTACTGTATGTCTCTCATAGCTGTGGTCTTTTCTTTTGCAGCAGCTGAGATCCTCTTCAGGATGAAATGTGAGGTCCAACTCTGCTGTCTCATCAGTAACTAAGCGAGATCTGCCAGGTAGCTAAAAAGAGTTAAGTCCTTGGCGTCCATGGATTTCATGGTGCCATAGAAGAGGCTGCTGGAAGCATGGGTGGCTCTTGTGGCAGTATTTGGGCTTAAGGGGAGAGTCAGTGCCAGGGTGGAATGGCCATGTGCTGTGGTGTCTGTTTCCCATTTGTTGCAGTGACCATGTTGGCAAAATGACTAAAAGAAATGAACATGGTAACTGAAGTCATTAAATGTGGCCAAGGGGACGTGCCCTGCACAGCTGGAGTGCAAGTGGTGCTGTGATGGTATTACAGCATTTCTGTGAGCAAGCCCCACATTGTTTCACTTTTCTAGTAGAAGATCAGAAAGCAAAAGAAGGGTTTCTGTTGCTTTTTGTGCTGGCAGAGAGTGCACAGGAGTGAAGGGGCAATGACAGCTGCTGCAGGGAGACATTTGGGTACGGAAACCCATGTTTCAGTTAGCTAGATCAGCTCTCCCATCCCATGGAGCTTCTCCCCAGAATACCCACTGCTCACTCTTAAACCTGCCACTGATGTCCCAATGGATTTGTCCAGCTTACTGTTGTCTCCAGAGGACCATCATCCCACCTAGTTCAGCACAATCCACCCCACCTAGCAGCCCTTGTTGGAGGTGCTTGGTACCACCGTAGCATGGGCTGGGAAACATTTGGCTTCAGTTGTGTTGGCAGTGCTGGTTTGGGAAGTGATGCCCAGCACCTACCCGCCCCACAGCAGTCTACTGACAGTGTCCTTAGCAATAGGTGCACCAGCATGTAACAAACTCACCCAGAATTTGAAAAAAACAGGTCATCTTGTTGCTGTGTAGCTCTGTTATCCAAATACTTGATTGAGATTGAATAGAATCATGAAGTAAAAACCTCTCTAATTAGGGTTAAAAATGTATTGCATTATAGCTTATTTTCCATAAATTTATGTAAGTAGACTGCGCTCCTAAATAAGATTTAAGTAAGTCATGTTACATTTCTATTTGTAAACCATCATGACAACTATGCCTTGACTTTTGAATGCCTTTCTGCAGCCTTCCAACGTAGGAAGTTGTGCTTTTCCTTCTTTAATTTCCTATTTGCACTTGAAAGCCCTTTTCTGAGCTGTCATGTTTACATTTTCTCCTCCATCACTCTACAGACACCCAGAGCTCCCTAGCTGGGATCAGAGAAAAAGGCACTTCTTTTTTTTCAGCATGGTTGTATTCAGTTGATATGATGCAACATTGTCCTCAGGATGTAATGGTCAGTTTGACCTCTTTACAAACATCAAGCAAGTATGTGAGAAAACATTTTACAAGCCACGAGAGAATTCTTGGGGGCTCTCAGCAGAGCAGTAGAATTTTCCTTGGCTGGCAGCAGCGAGGACTGAACTGTGCCACTGACTGTAGCAGCATATGCAGAACAGCCTTGTGTAAGTAGGAGAGGTCACCATAGACTGGGCTCACTCACTGGTTTTCCACATAATTTCATGTAATTTCCTTTTATGGAAACTTGAAAGGTACTTATTTAGGTCACTGCTTCCTCTGTAGCCTTTGTGACACGCCTCAACATCTGCAACCTTTCACTTAAGGAGCATGCGCCATGGCTGGGCTGTAAGCAGGGTCTCCTGGTTTCACAGGAGTTGCGATATCCTATGAGGGCAGGGCATGGAAAGACAACATGTCACATTTTTCATTTTGATTGTGAGAGAAAGACTATTTTTATGGCTTCTCATAGATTAGTGGATGATTAATGGAAAAATATTTGCAAGGCATGTATGTATTTGAGTTACAATTACTCATTTTAAATTGTTAGGGATACTACAAATTGCTGCACATCCATGACAGAATCTAGTGTTTCTGTAATTTTTGGTTGAGACCCTGAGAATCAAGAAATAATTCTCGAGCTTTAAAGCATCTTTATTTCTTTTTAAAAAAAACAACTTAAGTGTTCCTTCTACCGGACATAAAAAAGTTATTATTTCACCCAGTACTCTCAGGGTTTTGGATTAGGAGAGGAAAAAAAACCAAAACCAATTCTCAAGTCACATCTTTTTGTATTGGTATAGTATTTCCCATGAAGAGAAGACATTAACTTAAGTAAATTGAAAATATTTTTTGTAGAACAATAAACAAGTTTTCTCTTTTTGTGATGACATTAAAATTCCCAAAAGAATTTAATATCCATTAAATATTTTTAATCATGTGCCAACTTTCTTTTATGATGTGTGTGAACTTGATATGGAAAAAAGAGCAGTTCATTTGTTATTAGCTTTAAAAAAATATGAATAGCACACCTTTGACATATTTCTGATAGATAGTAGTCTGGCTCACAGACAGATTAATAGATTAGGGCATATTGTTATTTTCATATGAAAGACAATTTTACAGAATAAGGAAGTAGGCGTGACCAATTTACCTTTACAGACAAAATCTGTAACAACAATAGAAAAATATAGTACTATTAAAAAGAAAGATGGTTTCTGTTGTTACTTGCAGCCCAAGGGCTGGTTTCTGGGTATCTCTCTGGCCTGCTGGAGAAGCCCAGCAGGACGTGCACAATGTGGATCATAGCTGGGAACTGAGGAATAAAATAAAATTTCTCTTTATTTATTGTGGAGGGCTGTGATCAAACAGCTCCATGTGTTTCTTTCTGTATCTCTCCTGACTGTGTTAGAATAATTTTTTTACAAGGCTCCTCCAGGGATGTAAATGAGCAAGGCTGTCATCTGTCACCTTGCCATTTATTTTGTCTCACATAAAAACCTTTATGCCCTGAAAGATCTGTGTCCTGCTGGGAAAACATGTTTTTGCTGGGAAATGTGGCATTAATGTTGCTTAGGATAACAGAATAACACTGCCTAGAATAACGTCATTTCACCTCAGCTTTCCGTGCTCAGAAAAAAAACCAGAAATTCCTGTAAGTCCTGTGGACAACCAAAAAGCAGCTTCCTGTAGGTGTGTTTCAGTTTTGCGATGCCTAGCACACCTCAGGCCATCTTTCTTTTGCCCTACCACTTGGTTAAAAACTATGATTTCACATCTTGTGGAGCTGCATAATTATCATCAAGTAAAATCTCCTCTGAGGGGATGGATGGTGGCTGGTGATTTATTTCATAGATGATGAATACAGTAATATAGGGAAGGTGAGCAGGTGCTGCAAATGACTCAGGACCCTCCAGCAGCTTTAACATGGATCACAGCGGTGGTGGTAAACAGACTGGATGGAAAGGGACAGTGCTTTTACCACAGAGAAAACCTGGTGCTTCTGATGTCAGGAACGTGAAATGTATGTAGGTTTGTAGGAAAGTATACCTGGCCTTTATCTTAAACCTTGAGTGCATCAGCGAGGTGAGGGGAAGATTTTTCTCTCTCATCCTTTTGCATTCCTTTTACAAATCAAATTTGAAGTGAATTGCCACTTGATAGTTTAGATTAGTGCCGTACCAGTTGTTCCAGTGAACCTGCAGCAGTTTAGCTTAGAAAAGAATACTCCTAAATCTCTTTTTGAGCTTCAGCTCAGAGCCTTGAATGCCAAAATTCAGGTCTTGTCTATAAATCTTCTGGTACCTATTTAAGGCAAGTGCCTTCTCAGTATGCTTGAATACACTGGAGAGAGCAGTGGAGATGGGTTGTTTGTATCCCCATTGGCAATTTTTATGTTGTGTTCTTTGATGGTTCCTCACCGTGTGATTTACTTCCCAGCTCAGGATCTTCTGCTGTGCTTATAAAATCTTATTTACATAAGTCTAAGACACAGAAGGAAACAGCAATGTACTTTAAAAGGCTTATAGACCCAAATGAGCAACTAATGAAGTTAGGCATGAGGGCTGAAGTTCTGAGAAAAGCTTTTCTGCACTGAGGTCTCAGAAACAGATGCTGCAGCTGGAGACCTGTACCCCACACTGCCCCAGGAGAGCAGAGGATGCTCTCCATGTCTGCCATACTGCCAAGCACTTCTGTCTCACAGAGAGCATGTTGCCCACTGAAGTGTTTTCTATCGCATTTTATTTACTTGATGAGTGTGGATTTGGTTGGTCATTGGTTCATTATTGATGTGTATCAAGCCTACTGCATTATGAAAGCATGCATCTTTAAATAAGAATGAAGTTTGGTTTTGCAAAGATGAGATCCTTTCATCTTTGCTTATGTTGTCTTGTACTGGTTTTTTGCCCTGTAGGTCTCTCTGGAGTCAGTGGGTCTGATTTCAGGGTGAGGGTCTATTGGACTAGCTAAAGATAGTGAAATTCAGTCCCACTTGCAAGTACATTTATTATTGGATTAGAGTAAAGCTAGAAATGGAATACAGCTCCTCAGGGTTCAATAGCTATATGTAGTCTTTGCAAAATGATAAATAGCTCCTAATTAGATGAACTATAAATCAGGAAAATGATAAATACTTTCTAATAAGTACTTTTCTCAGTGGGGGTTTACACAGCTCAATTCTGAACATCTGAGGAATTTACAGAATTGTAATCAAAAGCAACGTATGATTGTATATCAAGAATAAGCTGTGTAAGTTACAGCTTATATTTGTTAATTCCAGTCGTTGAATGAAGCAAAATAAAGAAAATAATTGTTGTCTCAATTTGATTTATTCTGGCTACTTCAGTTTTTCCCCAGGGGAAGAAGAGTCTGAAAATAATCTCCTGAATATTTTACATATAACTCAACATGAAACCTGATCCATGTGTCCAACTTTGAATCATGCTGCAATCTCAATGTAATAACTGTGTTATTTGCCACAAGAAAAAAAAATATTTTTTGCCTTCTAGGACAAAATTTTTTATATTTTTTTTTTTCTTCTGAAAATTAGAAGTAGATAAACTGACTGGTAGGTGACTTTTAAGGTATTTGGTATAGCCTCAGCACAATTCTTTGACTCTCAGATGGGTGTATAATGTATGAAATGAAGAAAACATTTGTTAATAGAGAAAGGAAAATTCAGTATTCAACCTTTTTCTTTTTTTTTTTCTCTTTCCCTTCCCACAGGACATTAACGTATGTATCCTTGAAAACTACCCTGAATGTTCCAATCCCAGGTTATTTTATATCATACCATATTTCTGTGGACAGCATCCAAGATGCAGGTAAATATATTCAAAGTATCCCAACGTTTTTAGCAGTAGCTATTGCCAACATTTTGTCAGAAACTGGTAATAAAGAGGCAACAGTTATTTGAAGTACAAGAGAAAAGTGTAAGTACAACGTAGTGCTACGTGTGGTAACTGCATGCTTATATTTTGGAGTAAGGAGGGTAATGCAAATGTAATACTGGGGTTTTCTCGTGATTTAATACTTGAATAATTCATCAAATCTGGATGTATTTATGTGGAAACTTTTTTTTCTGGATTGGCAAGGTGAGAATGGCTGTGACCAAATGTGCTCGTTACTCTTTTTATGTGCACTGTAATTTTGTGATACGCATTTTAGCTCTACTCAGGTGCTCATATTAGGTCTATATAATTCCAGGTTTCTATTTCCATATAAGAAATAGTAATCATGCTTAAAACTATGTAAACATCCTTTTACTGCTGTAGTTGAGATGGCTCATTTTTATGTGTCAATTTATGCTATTCTCATATTGCTGCATTACTGATACTGCATAGTAAACTTCTATGCAATAGTATGTGAATAATTTTAAATACCTTCTTGCTTTCAAATACTTCTGCATTGTTTTTCATAGCAAGTTCTGTATTAGGTTTTTTCAACTTCAAGATACTCTATTTATTTGTTGTTACCACTTCTCCACAGTGGAACAACTGCATGTGTTTTCAAAAATTTCCTTCAAATGCCATACTTTTGTGTAGCAGTAATAACAAGTAAAAATGTGTTCCTTCTTATATCTCAGTTTCTAAGTATCTCTGCTGTAAAATCCTGCTTTAGTTTGTTGGCATAAATGAAGTTATGTTTAAGAAATAAAACAGATTCATGACTTCATTTTCACTACACCTTTTTTTCTTAATATATTTCGGCCTCATTTGTAAATGTTTATGGTTGCATGTTTAACATTGTGTGCATGAGTAATCCCATTAACAACAGTCACACACCTGAATACTTTCACAGTGTATCTCTATGAGGTTCCCAAGCAGTATAGTGAAATACTGGTTAGTAGCTTGTAGCTTGTTAGACATCTATCTCCTATCACACCCTTGCACTTCCTTCAGCTACTTCTTAGTCTCACAAGGAGCTTCAAGAAGGCAGCATGGCAGTACTTTTTAGGATACTCTGCTCTTCCAGAAAATGCATTAGTGCACAGAAGGTGGCAGGGAATGAAAAACCCACTCTGAGTCTTCTCTGATAGGAATGTAAAGAAATAATCTTTTCCACATGTCCTCAAAAGAGCTTCTGACAGATGTCATTAAATTCACTTGCATAGAGTATGCAGTAGCATAGTGGACTCAAGGAAGAGATGTGACCTCTAGCCACTCTCAGGTAGGACATGTGACTCAGATGTTCAGCATACCAGCTGGACCCTGTGAAAAAGCTGATTTCCTTTAGTTTGGGACACTGGCATTATATCCCCTATCAATGTGAATGCTGACTGCTGCTCCCAAGACATAATTAATATGAGTTAGTCCAAGGGATTTAGGTTTCATATGCTTCTCTAACCAAATGGTGCTTCCAGGAAACTGAGAGAAACATAAAGATGCACTGGTGTCTTGCCAGCTTCCCCCCACAGTACAGAAAGATAGAATAACCCTAAACTAAGCTTCAAAACCAGATTAGAGCAAAGAAATGTGAATCCTGCAGCAGAGCCACAGCATGAGAAAAGTTCATGGAGACTTTGACAGAAGTTAAAATGAAGGACAAGATGGGAAACAGGCTGGTAGCCTCCTGTATGGTGTTCACTGGGCAACAGCAGGCAGCGGTTCCCACAGCAGTTCTCCTGATGCAGTTCAGGGATATGG